>APFE030526869.1:0-41095 GCA_000404065.3 Pinus taeda
AACAAGTTGTTAAAATAATGAGATATAGTTTGTTAATGCTTGCATGCATGTGACAACTATTATTTTCAGATAACTGAGTATTCTCTCATGAATAACTGATGCATATCAGTTCAGACAGAGACCCAGTTGAGATCAGAGAAGGGACAGTGTACTATTAGTTGGATGAATATTTTTCCTATAAAGGAAGCTCATCCATGATGAGGATTTATCTCCTTCAGGTTTGCACAATTATTTTAGAGGTCAGTGTTGTGTGTGAGGTGAGAATCACACAGGTTGCAGCTAGAGGACCCAGGAAAAACTGTGGATAGAAATAGGAGGCTTGGAGGGTAGAGGAGAAGGTTTGTGAGAAGCCTTTGACTGTCTATGAGCAGCAGAGGGATTGTACTGAGAGTTGGATAGCTTTTGAGCTAAGGCTTTGTGTAATCAAGACATATTTCCACTTGTATGATAATATAGAGATGGGGTTTTAGGCTGGTGCTTTCCCCGGGTTATATCTTCTGTGTTATGTGTGTTTGATTTCTCCATATCAGTTATATGTGTTCTTATTGATGTTGCTCATGTTCGATTAAGCTTTCTCTAAATTGGTTGTAGAAGTAGATCAAGTGTTTTGCTTTAGTACATTGCATTACCAGGTGATCTACAGTGGGAATTTCTACATGGAATCAGAGCTAGCTGATTCATAGAAAAATTTCTACATGGTATCAGAGCTAGCTTATTTGTAGAAAAATTCTACAAAATTCTACAAAGGTTGTGAAAATATACAAATAACCTTATCTCCTTGGACTTCTTTCTGACTTGGACCAAATTTGAAACCCAAGTGGAATGTCTGACTTTAAAAATGATCTGAGCATCTAGCAACTTTCTCAATTCCTTTTGGATGAGAAACTCCAACGTTGGATCAACTTTCCTTAATTTCTTATAGAAAGGCTTTACCCCTTCTTTTATGGGAATAACATGTTGGATAATACGAGTATCATATGTCTTTGATTCATTATATGTCCAAGCAAAAAAATCATAGTCTTGTTTGAATAAGTGGATGAATGCTTGTTGTTGTTGTGAAGAAACAACATGTATCGAAGTTTACATACTTCGGATTCTCTTGAGTTCTTATATTGACTTGTTCATATAACACCTTCAAACTCTAAGTCTTAGTATTGGTTGGTCCTCTAAATTGGTTTTGCATGTCCTATAACTTTTCCAAGGACACCATACCTTTAGGAATAGTGTTACCTTACATCGCATTATATGCCTCCTACAAAGCCTTATCATGCACATCCTCATCTATAACAACATCTTTAGACACGTATGCACTAGCCATGAAATACAGTATTTGTTGGTCGTCATTGAAAACGCAAAATTTAGTTACATTATTAGGTACAAATGGTTTATATATAATTTCAATAGAAAAACCATTTCTCAATGGTGACATCCTAGTGGTTGCATTTTCTAATGCGTCTGTTACAACATTTATAAACCTAGGAACAAAAATAATATTAAAAGCTTTAAAATAATTACTCAAATGTTATACATCTTGTTGGTAGCTTTTAAGATTCGGTGAAACAAGGTGGATAGTGTCTTGTACCTGATAAGTGACCACCTCTACCTTCATATCGATGGCTTTTTGTATTCCAAATACAAGTGCTTCATATTTGGCAGTATTATTTGTATCGAACTCCAAACAATATGAAAGGGTATACTTCTTGTTACACGAGTCTATAAGTACACAACTAGCTCTAGAGCCATCCCACGTCTTTAAACCATCAAAGTATAAATTCCAAATATTATTAACTATTAATTTTCTTCCTACACTATTATTACTATTACTATGTACATCTATATTACAAGATTCATTTTAACCAGCTGGAGAACAAGGAAGGAGCTCCAACCATGTACATGGTGGGATAGGTGATGGTTGTGCTTGATAACCCTCGTGGTTGGTTTTTAAGAAACAACTTCCAAATATTAAATAAGCAAAGGTTATAGGCTCATTATGGCCCTCAAGTGGTGTCACAGTTTATTTCATGTATGATTCACTTTCCAATCGAATATGGCTATTCCTGCCCTTGCATGGAAGCCATAAATGTGGCCAATCTATAAAAAAAATAGCCTTGTAATTTACTAGACCATTTTCCACTCAGGATTACATCGTAGGCTTCAGGGACCTCCACAATTACAATATATACATTGATGAAACCAGTGATCAGATGATAATCCGATAAGAACATTCCTAAGTTCACCAATATCTTGGAGAAGAGATATGTCCAGCTGAATGATTTGTGCATCAATTTTGTCTCATTTAGCGTTTACTTTCTTGGCAATAGATAATATAATTACATTCATAGATGCACCAGAATTGACTAAACAATTATGGACATTGTAACTGAATATTTCAAACGTTAACAAAAATGGAGGGAAAAGAGTGTTAGCATCTAATGTTACAACATTAACTATAGATTCAAGGGAACCATAAGACTTACCAAACACCTTTTGAGAGGAAGAAGATTTGTCACCTGGCGAAGGTTGTGAAAAGGCTTGGACAAGTAGTTCACATTGGTCTGCTATTTTTCGCGAGCTCATAGATGGAAATATTAGCTTGATCTCTCTTCAAATATTCAACTATGTTATCATCAATGGTTTCACCTTTAGCAGGAAGTGTTGAAGTGTCTAGAGGAGTGGATTTATTTAACACTTTCAGAGTGATGGACTTACTTTTGCTGTTGGAGGAAGTGTTCTTAGAAGTGGTAGTATTTCCAGACTTATTTTGTGCATTCTAAGTAGGATTGACTAGTGGTGAGATCCTTCTTAATAATTTTTGCTTCAATTTTTGTCTCGTCACCTCCTATTAATAAATGGGCCCTTGGATCCTGAAGTTATATCATCCATTTTTTTCTAAGGAGGGTCTCCACTTTGAGGTGGTGCTTTATCAATTTTATTATCAGCATTAAGAATACGATCAAAATCATTCACTACATGCCCAATACATGTAATTTATTCAGCCACTCCAGGTTCTTATGTTTTTTTCATTTGTTCTGCCTGCTCATATACTAATAAGGAATCTACAATGTGTGCATCCATGTCATTCATGTTGTGGTTCCACTACGGGCTTGTATTTTCTGAATGATATTCCTGGTGGAAAGAGCAATAGTTATCCATACCCATGCTTTCAATATTCAACACAACATTCAAACTCTCGGCAGACTTGGAAGGATGATTATTTTTGTTGTTATTATTCCTTAAAAATGGAAAAGCCTTGAGGGGCTTTCTACTAGTAGAAATCTCGCTTGACCTTCTCCTTAGTTCTGAAATTTCATTAGTAAGTGCTTTAACTATTCGGGTCAAGCTTTTTATATCTATGGAATCATTTTCCTTAGCCTTACATGAGGAAGGTTGAGACTTCCTGCCAATCTCCTTAAAGTATTTTGATTCATTATCATCAGTAATAACTCCAATAGCATGCAAGAATTTCTCTACGACGATTGCTTCCGCAAAGTTTAGTGCCAACGTTTCCTTTGCAACTCTTTTGACAAATGAGGAAATGTTGGTGGGCAAGGTAGTTGTGTAATAATCAATAGTAATTGAATCATGAGGTTGCGTGCCTGGGGGAAACTTGTCCAATATGTGATTGAACTTTTGATTTAATTCTTTCACTTTCTCCTTTCCCCCATCTTACTATTTCCAAGCTCTTTCAGTAGCGTCGAAGAGTCTTGTCATCATTGAATTTCTCCAAATATAATTTTTTTAACTCCCTCCAACTATGGATTGAATTGACCAGAAGACTATGTTACAATGTTGTTTCCCTACCTTCTAATTTCAAAGGAAAAATCATACAAGCAACATCATAGTACGATACCTCTAACATCCGCAGATGCATGTAAAAAACATCAATCTAACCTTCTTCCTTTTTATTCTTATTTGGATCAAAATTTGATAACAACTTTTCCGGATGTTTAGGCATTTTATGAAGGTTATCTGGAAGAGAAAGAGGCCCTTGGGCCATCCAATTTAAGTCCCAGTTGGCCATGTCTTCGTCTCTAGATTCCTCCTCCTTTTCGGAATCTGAGGAGCCTTCTCCTTCACTGTTTAAATTGTAAAAGATGTCATTAGAAAGAACAATGTCTTCCTCGTACCCTTCGCTAATGGGTGGAAGTGGATCTTGTTGAACTGTCTCTTCTGAGGAGTATTCTAACTCTTCAAGAGAGGCAATAACCAAATTTTTTGTGCTGCGAGTTGTTTCTTTCTTCTTAGGGTGATGCAAGAGATTAGACGCAACATGAAGTAAACCGATATATTTTGCAAACCAACGAGTTATAATTCAAATTGCCCGGAGTTGTTCATAGGTAACCTCCTATTCCAACTCCAGACCATGCTGAGAAGATCCTCCTAATTTGGGAATAAAAGTTGGAATGGTGCTCAAAATATTTCCAACTTGCTCATAAGATGAATGGTTAGAGTGTGTGGATTTACTAGACATAAAAAACTAATTTCCCTCCTTCTATTGCCAGAATCTTAATGGTGTTGGATACCGCCAACATAAAAGGGATATTCCCGATATGGGGTTCCAATTAGACCTCATATCATTTGGTGTAGGAGTCTCATTCGAAATACGGCCCGACTACCATTTACTTAAAGATATGCCTTGGATTTAGTTGTTTAGCACAAGAGAGAAGCACATAGGTGCTTTTGAATGAGAAAGAGAGTATGCCTTGTGAATATTTGATTACAGATGTATCAAGGTTATTTCATTGTAGAGGGGAAATAAAGTGAGCCTCTAAGAGAGAAGTAAAAGCACTACCCTAATGGAGACACAAACACACATGAGAAAGACTTGTCTAACATCAAGTGAAGAAGTTCACATAGATGCGACGATCATTACAAACATAACTAGACATTTCCAATAATTTGAGCACCAAAGTCAATGAAATATTTCAATTACTTCAGTACATGTGAAAGTGAACATGAATCATAAACATTCAAAGAATAATATTAAAACATCCACAATCCATGTATGAAAATGTGTTGGCCGAAAGACTTCAAGTATCAAGCAAAAGTTCCAAGATACATAAATGCAATGAACATCACTAGCTCCAATGGTGGAGTGTTAGAGCCACTACTTGCTACCTAAAATTACTAATTATATCTTTCTAATGCCTTGTAGGAGAAGCCAAGGTTAAAATTCCTTTGCATGAGTAATAAGGATCTTTTTATAACTTGAGGCATGACCTTTCCCTCCTCATGACTCTTTACTTTCCAACTCCTAGTATCCTTTGGACTTCTACAACCTTTGGACTTCGAAATGACTTTTGGAATTACATATGACTCTTGGTATTACATGTCTTTTGTAATTCCATGACTCTTTTGTCGATACATGACTCTTGGACTTCTACTTATTTTTCTTTATAACGACTAAATCATTACATATTAACTTTCACATCATCATGTGATGAAGACGTGACATGTCACTATACTTGATGATTGCGACTAATAGTGACTGATGACATGGACTTTCTTCAATGGTGACATGGTTGTCACTCGTGTCTTCATTCTTCATGTAGCTTCTGATCATTGAATTCTTTACCCTCCAGGGTCTTTGATCTTATGGAGCTTTCAAGGCTGCCTCGATCATCAAGATTTCGATGTGTTCCTTTTCTTTTAATGCTTCCTTTGTTTTCCTTCTTTGCCCAATCTTCTTCATATGTGCTTATCATGTTGTTTCTAAATCACGCGTAACTGCAATCACTCATGACAACCAATGATCAATTTTAAAATATCCTATTCTAACATGATTTATGTAGGTTGTATGTTCATTCCTTATCATTTCACCTAAAATAAAGAAGGAGAGTTTTTAGGAGAAAGAGCGCACTTTGAAAAGTTGAAGGGCTAGTGGGAACAAGCTTCAAGGCTTCGGGATGCGCTCATGCATTCAAGGGAAAGAGACACTCAAAGGAGGGCGCAGGGCACATGTGAGAAGGAAAAAGGAGGATGCTTCGGACTTCCCAAGTTCATTGTGTGCTCAAGGGAGAGAATAAGGGTGCAAGGTGCACTCCTAAAGGCTGAAGGATGGAACTTCATGCCTTCGAGGTGTGCTCATGCACTCAAGAGATCAACGAGGATGCGTGGTGCAAGTCCAAAGGCTAAAGGATGAAGCTTCGTGCCTTCGGAGTACACTCCTATGCTCAAAGGCTCAAGAGGGCACATGGTGCATTGTGGAAAACTGAGGGGTGGATCTTAAGGCCTTCAGAGTGCTCTCATGAGCTCAAGGAGGGCACACTTTTTCGAGTCGAAGGAGTGCGCTCAAAGCAACACTTGGTTTCACAAGGGTGTAGTTCGAAACAAGGAATGGTAAAGGGCTTAAGGAGTGCACTATGCGCTCTTAGAGGGTGCAAGGCACACTTTCGAACAACGAAGGGTTCCCAGTTGAGGCTTATGAATGCACTCATGCGCTTCTTGCCTCAATGGGTTCATTTTGCAGCTAAAACTTGTTTAAGTGTAAAGGATCGAACCAGGGGCGAAGAAAATGAGTTTATACATAAAATCACGTGCGACACTTACCAACTCATCAAGAAAAATTAGACAATTTTGAATAGTGATAAGTAGACATAAAAACGCCACTTTGGAAACATTCCCCAAGTGTGAAAAATGAAGAGTGTGTGGTTGTGACCAAAAAGTATCATTTTACAACCACCAAAAGTCTTTTGACCATGATATGCACTAAATATGTTCCAATGAATGCGACAACACTTGACAACCAAAGCGACATTAGATACGACAGTGAAGTAGGCTCCAAAATTTGAATATAGCGGAATTTTGGAGGGTGTTATAGCAGTGACATCATAATTACACTAAGAAAACAAATCATAGACTCTTATAATCTTATACACAACTAAAACCATCATTACAAGTGTAGAGGTTACATCACGATCTAACCCACATGTGACATTCATTGTTTTTACCACTATAGTACATGTATCATGGGCCCATCCATAAATTTGACTATCGTTTCTTTCTCAATCATTTTTCTTGCGTTAATTTCCCATATATAATTTTTATTTTGGTTATTTATTTGCAAATTTTATTATTTTCTAAATATTTAAGAAAAATTAATGTTCCATTCTGAAGTTTTTGTAGTTTAAAAAATAAATGATATCTTATAACATGCTCATAAGTTTTGTCAAATCTATTTTTGTAGCCTTCACACTTAAATTGATCAAAAAAAATTCTAGAATATCTTTCTAAAAACCAACAAGATACCTTCCTCTAACAAGTTAAAGTTATTTGGAAGATTTAAATATTGTAATATTGATCACTAGTAAAAACAAAACATTGATTTTATTGTATTGTTACAATATAACCTTATTGAATAAAATTTATTTTTTGATATAGTCATTCATCATATTTCAATAAATGGGATTTTGATAATTATATACTTAGCATGCATGGTTTCACAATTGAATATATTTTAGTGCATTTGATTAGACATGTGTGAGAAATTTTTAGACCAACAATTGAGTGAGTAAACCTTTATCATCCTCAAAGCACATTAAGAAGATAGAATACAAATATCAAATTTTTTCTTTAATCATAATTGGCAAAATAATGTATAATATCAAAAATTCAAACTTAAGTCAAATATGGAAAATGAAGTTTTAATAATTATATACTTACCATGCACAAAGTTTTAGAGCCACAAATATTACAAGTGGGGTTTTAAAGCTACACATGTTGCAAGTGATTTCTTAGTTAAACTTGTGTGGGTAGTATCTACTTGGAATTTTGAGTGGACAATTCACACTTCACAAATGCTTTTCAGATGAACACTTCACCGATTAATTAGTAATATTTACAGCATAAATTTTATGTGAGCACTTAACACTCTTGGGAAGCACATCAATACATAAAATGCTTAATTACGTCAATTTACATTGACTTTTCAAGTGAACACTTCATCCATCCACTAAGAGAACATTCAAAATTGAATACAAAAATCAAAATGTCCACTAATCATATACGAAAGTAGCTAATGTGTAACATTAAACAATTCAATTTAAACAAAGAAACATCAATGAAAATTTGATGGTATATGCTTAGCATGGATTGCATATATTGTGAGTGGCCTTTTGGTTAACCAATATTGACTAATTTTTAAGACCATTATTTTTGGCATCATCTAGGAGCGCATTCAAAAGTTAGAATTCCTAGTTAAAACTATGTAATTTTTAGATCAACATTTTTGTTTACATTTCATCGTTTCCAAATAATACATTAAAAAGACAAAATGCATCTTGTTCAATTGTGCTCCCTAATCCATGTTGAAAAATGTGTAACTAGGTTTGACCTTCATAAGTATGAAATTTATTCTTGTAAATGTAAAATGAAAAACGAATTATTATTATTATTGGAGCATGGGTTTCATGCTCAAGTTCTTTTATTTTATAGGTCAAGCACCCATTGAGTGCTTCTAGGGTTTGTCCTAGGTATAAGATTCATTGTCATATATTGAAGATCCCGTGGGCACATTATAAATTGTAAAGAAAAAATTATTGTCTTTAAAGTGTCAAAATACCTCCAAGATATAATCGACTTAAAGGCTATCAAGTCGGCCTACATGAAGAGCCATGTTCACCCTTGAAGAAGCCTATATATAGAGAGGAACTCATCCTCCATTAGATCACTCACTCATCTCTTGATATGCGAAGGAGAAGAAGATAAGAATAGAAGAAGGAAGTGCAAAGAAGAGGAAGTCGAAGAAGTCAAAGTGTTTTGGGCCTTATCTATCTCTCTTGTGAAAATGGAAGATAGGGTTTCTACGTTGGGATCATCTATGGTTCGATCTTAAAGAATAAAACAAGGGAAGGCAATCGAAGGTCTCTTAGGGTATCTTATTAGCCCTAAGACTCAAGAAAAGGCAATTGAATTCAAGATGAAGGCAATTAGAGGGAGATCGAAGTCTCCAAGAGAAGGAACATCAGTGGTTGGAAGAAAAATTTCAGATCTACTAGGAGGTCAAAGATATTGCAATTGGAGGTCATGGTAAACTTGATATTGGAGGGTATTTGTATGAGTTTTTAGGTCATGGTATTCGTCAATTGAAAGATATATAATATCTCATAATCAACCCTTATATCACGGTCAACTGCGTTGGTTAAGGCCGGTTTTAATCCATGTGTCAATCGAAGTCCCACAAATCCTTCGATTTCGATAACATTGTGGACCCGCTGCACCATTATAATACATCCTAAAGAAATATCGCATCCGTCGCATATCGCAAGTATTGAAGAGATGTAAAGATGGTAAAACCTCTGATTGTGATATCATATTGCGGACCCGTTGCACCACTATAACATGAATTTATACAATTTCGCATCCACAGTATCGCTACTTTCTAAGGGATGTCAAACTGTCGATTGCGTTAAAGGTGATGACGTGGCATGTGGGACCTCCATATGGGTAATGTATCTCGGACATCTATCACAGAGAAGAGGTAACAGTTCACAACTCATGAACTTGAAGGAACAGAGGAGCAAGCAGAAGGACAGAAGGAAGTTGAAGGTCCAGCAGGACAAGAGGAAGCCGAAGGACTAAATATTCTGTTGATTGGGTTAATATTTAAAAAGGCTCAGACCTGTGATAAATTTGTTGATGGAAGAAGTACAGAACGTAATTTTGAAGAACAGTTCTGTGAAAGGAAATAAAGTTTCATCTGTCATCATTTGAAGGGAGTAGTAGACAACACCAACATTTTAGGATAGGTTGTCATTCATGTAGAAATGAAGTTGTAGATTGACAGAACACAGGGAAGAATATTTTGAGAGCAGTGTAATACAATCAAAACATTTCTTGACAAAGAAAAACTGTAGGGTTGGAACCCTTGGGGTTGGTGCCTCAGAATTGGAAGGATTGGGGTCCATAGAGTTGGTGCTCCTTAACACAAGGTTGGTGCCTTGAGAATATAGGGTGTGAGCCCTAGAGGCTGGAGCCTCAAAAATGACCAAGTTGGTGCTTGTCAATAGATTGGAGCAGTATATATATTGTACCTAATTTATTGTAAAGATTATATTAATGAAATCATTAATTCTTATTGCTCATTTTGTGTTCTAAATATAAATAATTTAACATGTAATAATAACAATTGAAAAGAAATATTGATTCACCCCCCTCTCAGTATTTCCAACAACTGGTATCAGAGGAAACTTCTTCCTATCAGCCTAACAACTAGAAGAAGGGTTCTTAGTCACAATGAGAAATCAAGAAGTGTCAGAAATACCTCCTCTGTTTGATGGCACCAATTTTGGTTTTTGGAAAAAAATAATGTCCTAGTACTTAATGTCCCTTGGACCTGATGTTTGGCATTCAGTTTTAAATGAGTACACAGCTCCTTCCACTCTTCCAACAGATCAAGATGAAAGGAAAGCTTACATTGCAAATGCAAAAGCCTTAAATTCCATCACTAGTGGAATTACTGATTTTGAATTTACAAAAGTCATGAATTGTAACTCGGCCAAAGAAGTATGGGATAACCTAGTTAGATTATACGATGGGGACTCCAAAGTTAAGAAGGAAAAGCTTCAAACTCATAGAAGGCAATTTGAAAGTCTGAAAATGGATGATGAAGAAGATATTGCATCATACTTTCTCCGAGTAGCTGAAGTGGTCAACTCTCTTAAAGGACTAGAAGAAAACATTGAAGAAAGCACTATTGTTCAAAAGGTATTATGATCTCTCCCAAACAGTTTTGACTCCAAAGTGAGTGTTATAGAAGAAATGAAGGACCTAGATACTCTCATGATGGATGAACTTCATGGAATCCTCATTGCCTATGAGATGAGAAAAGGAATCCCAAGTTCCAAAGATGCAGCATTCAAGGCCTCAAAATCGAAAAAGGGGAAAGAATGGAATACCAGTAGTAATGACTCCGATGTTGAATCTGAATTGGCGCAATTTGTACGAAGACGAAAGAAAGGATCTAAGCTAAAAGGTAAGTACCCTCTTATTTGTTTCAAATGTGGAAGAATAGGTCATTATGCTGCAAAATGTCCTCATAAGCATGATAGTGATGGTGAGGAAAATTCTAAAAGGATGTTATACAAAAAGAAAGGGTTCAATAAGAAGAATTTATTCTCTAAGCAAGATGAGTCTAATGAAGGTGAATTTGTAGTCATAAAAAAATATCAACTAATCAATTCCCTCACCGCAAAGGAGGTAATGAAGAACCAAATGAAGAAAATGACCATGCTGGAAGCCAAGAAGTATTATTCATGGCATTCACAAATGATGATGATTCAGGTCTAGAAGGAAATGTAGATCAATTGTTAATCAATGTCATTGAAGAAAATGAGAAATTATGAAATAAAATCATCTCTCTCAAGGTAGAAAACGAGGAAACAAAAACAAGGCAAGACCTCTTGAAAAATAAACTAAAAGAAAAAGAAGAAATTTGTGAAGAACGTGAAGCCGAAATAGTATCTCTGAGGAAGGAATTGGAGCAAGTCAAAAAGGGTTGGGAAAGCTCTCAAATACTTGAATCTACCCTAGATAATCAAAAACCTCAACATGACAAATCTGGGATAGGTTTTAAAGGAGGATCATCAAGTACTAAGAATAATGTGAAAAGCTATGTCGACATAATTTCCAGCAACCCAAAAGAAGAAAGATTATTTCATCAAAGGACCATCTCAAATCCAAAGAATGAAGAGAGAGTAACTCCAAGGAAGAATGTTGCTTCAAATCATGGCTATTACAACAGGTACAAAACTATATTTTTTGGGCATTGTTTTTATTGTAAAAATTTTGGTCATCAAGCTAAACATTGCATGGCCCGTAAGAATGAAACACCAAAATTTAAGAATCAAACAAACAAACCATATCGCCTCATAGGGAAAGGACAAATCAAGACCTACAAATCTTTTGATCCCTTGGCCAAATTTGATCCAATTTGCCCATTATGTAGTGATAATGTACATAATGAACAAAATTTCCCCCTCAAAAGAAGAAAATCTAAAATGAGAATCCCAACATTGATAAATGTGGCCTAGCTCTATGTGCTCACAGTGATGAAAATCATTGGTTTGTGGACAGTGGGTGCTCTAGACATATGACAGGGGACAAAAGGAAGTTTGTCTCATTGAACAAAAAGGAAGAAAATGTATCCATTGGAAATTGATCTACCAAAATTGCTGGAAAAGGAAATGTTACCCATATTAATGGAAAAGAAAAGGCTCAAAATGCTTTGCTAGTAAACGGGCTCAAAAACAATCTCTTGAGTGTTAGCCAAATATATGACCAAGGACATAATGTTGTCTATAGCACTAAAGATTGTGAAATAAAAAATTCTTCCTTAGGGGAACTTGTGGCAAAAGGAGTTAGAACATCAGATAAAATCTACATTCTGAATCAAATTCAAGAACACAAATGTTACTTAAGTCAAACAGATGAAATTTGGATGTGGCACAAGCGAATTGGACATACAAGTTTCGATAACTTGATCAATATGAGCAATATTAATGCAATTTGAGACATCCCAAAGTTATTCAAGCCAAATCAGGGAGTATGTGGTCCATGTCAACATGGAAAGCAAACTAGAACTAGCCACAAGACTAAGGAGTTCTCTACATCAAAACCTTTGGAGATCATCCATGCTGATTTATGTGGACCAACTAGAAATCTAGCAATCCAAGGAGAAAGGTACTTTACTTTATTTGTTGATGACTATACTAGAATGATGTGGCTATATTTCATAAAATACAAATCTGAAGCATTTGAATGTTTTAAGAAGCTTAAATCTTTTGTAGAAAATGAAAAGGATTATAAGATTAAATGTCTTAGAATGGATAGAGGGGGAGAATTCACATCAAAATAATTTCATGAATTTTGTAAAGTACATGGAATCGAAAGAGAACTCTCTGCTGCCAGAACACCCAAGCAAAATGGGGCAATTGAAAGAAGAAACCGAACAGTTCAAGAAATGGAAAGAACAATGTTAATAGCAGCTGACTTGCAGCCAAAATTCTGGAGAGGAGGAGTCGAGACAGTTGTTTATACCTTGAATCGAAATATACTAATACAAAATAATGAGAAGACTCCTTATGAATAATGGAAAGGAAGACCTGCTTTAGTAAAATACTTCAAGATTTTTGGAAGCAAGTGCTTCATAAAAATCAATGATGGCTCACCAAGAAAATTTGATTCTTAGGTTGACGAAGGGATATTCCATGGATATTCTACAAGGAGCAATGCCTACAAGTGATACAATAATCGACTATGGAAAATAGTGGAAAGCATTGATGTGAAGATTGATGAAGACCTTCCAGAAAAAGAAATTGAAGATCATGAAGTTGACCCTCTCATTGAAGAAGAACCTGAAAAAGAGGAAAAAGATCAAGAAAAACATAAGGAAAAAGAACCATCTCAAACCCCTTCAAAGATGAAGTTTCTCCAAAAACATCACCAAGAAGAGCAGATTATTGGAAATATAGATGAAGGGATACAAACCTGAAGAAGGAAGACTAGTACACCAAAGAAAAATGATGTTTCTCTCATATCTATGATAGAACCAGAGACATTTACTCAAGCAAGGATCCTCACTGGGTAAAAGCCATGGAAGAAGAAATGTCTCAAATTGAGAAGAACGAGACATGGGATCTGGTACCTCGTCCAAATGATAAAAATATAATTGGAACCAAGTGGGTGTACAAAAACAAAATGAATGAAGATGGAAAAATCATCAAAAATAAGGCAAGGGTTGTTTGTAAAGGTTATTCACAAATTGAAGAAATCGACTTTGAAGAAACCTTTGTACTAGTAGCTCGTGCGGAAGCTATAAGGATGTTCTTGGCATTTTCTTTCTCAAAAGGATTTAAAATCTATCAAATGGACGTAAAATCAGCATTTCTGAATGGGGAACTCAAAGAAGAAGTCTACATGGAGCAACTAGAAGAGTTTAATCTAACAGAAGGAAAAGACTTTGTTTGTAAGTTGAAAATGGCATTATATGGGTTGAAACAAGCTCCTAGAGCTTGGTACGCAAGATTGGATCACTACCTACAACAACAAGGTTTCAAGAAGGGGGTGGCAGGAAGTAATCTCTACATAAAGATGGACGAGGATAAGTTACTAGTTACTCTTGTCTATGTTGATGATTTCATTTTTGCTAGTAATAATGATGAGATGAGCCATGAGTTTGGTCAAAATATGTCAAAAGAGTTTGAGATTTCGATGATATGAGAGTTATCTTACTTCCTTGGACTACACGTATCTCAAACCAAGGTAGGCATGTTCATATCTCAAGAAAAATATCTTAAAGACATGCTTAAAAGATATGGAATGGAAGATTGTGCACCCATGAGCACACATATGACCACAAATTGCAAATTAAGCAAAGATGATGACTTTCCTCCGGTAGATACAACTCATTATAGGTCAATAATTGGAGTCCTCCTATACTTAACTGCTACAAGACCTAACATTATTCAAGCGGTAGGAATGGTGGGAAGCTTTCAATCAGCTCCTAAACAATCCCATTTGATGGCTATAAAAATAATTCTCAGATACTTGAAAGGAACTCCTGATTTTGGTCTTTGGTACCTAAGAGCTCAACTCTTACTATGACTACATACATCCATGCTAATTGGGCCGGAAGTGTCGATGATCAAAAGAGTACTAGTGGAAATGCATTCTTCCTGGGATATTGTCTAGTATCTTGGCTCAGCAAAAAACAAACATCCATATCACTATCTACAGCTGAAGCCGAGTATATAGTTGCTACAGATTGTTGTACTCAAATATTATGGATGAAGGAAGCTATGAAAGACATCAACATAGGTACAAATCAACCAATCACCATCTATTGTGATAACACAAGTTCTATCAGTCTCAGCAAAAATCCAGTGATGCACTCAAAGACCAAAAATATACCAATCAAGTATCATTTCCTTCCTGGACAAGTAACTGAACAAAACATCACCTTGGAATATATCAATACTAAGGAGAAAATAGCTGATACTTTCACAAAACCTCTTCCTCGAGAAGCATTTGAATATCTTTGGCAAAAGATGGGGGTTATTTCTCTAGCATCACATTAAGTTGATTCATAAAGATGTTGATAGGGGGAGAAATTCAACAATGGGAGCCTTTGTACACTCCATTGCCATTGATGTCAAAAGAGGGAGAGAAGAAGAATATTTCCATCAATGACAAAGGGGGAGATTGTTAATCTAGGTTGTCATTGATGTCAATATAGCAGTGTTTGTGATGGAAAATTATTTGATACATGATTTCCCATTGATGCCCATTGATCATAATGCTCAAAGTTTGATATATGATGAAATGATAAGATGGAGGACCCAAGTGGATTGAACAACAGGAGATCAATTGAATAACAAATGACATGTCAATTGAATAGCAAATGATGCATCAATTGAACAGAAATTGAACAACAAATGACACAGGAGGTCAATTGATCAGTAATTGAACAACAAATGATGCAGTAGATCTAGTAAAGTAACAGGAGCAAGAAGCCAAAGAGTAAGATGAAGAGTTTATCGAAAGTCATCAAAGAAACAAGTCACAGGAGCAACAATGATTGGAAGAGTGGGGATAGGAAAGTACAGACTTCCTTGATCTTGGCAGAATTCCTACACTCAATCCTAGCCTTCGATCTCATAGTCAACCCTTAGATCACAGTCAACTGTGAGGGTTAAGGTCGGTTTTAATCCATGTGCCAGTTGAAGTCTCACAAATCCTCCAATTGCGATAACATTCTGGACCTGTTGCACCATTGTAATACGTCCTAAATAAATATCGCATTTGTCGCATATCGCAAGTCTTGAAGAGATGTAACAATGGTAAAACCTCTGATTGCAATATCATATTGCGAACCCATTGCACCACTATAACATGACTTTATACAATTTTTCATCTGCAGTATCGCTAGTTTCTAAGGGATGTCAAACAGCCGATTGTGATTAAAGATGATGTCGTGGCATGTGGGACCTCCAAATGGGTAACGTATCTCGGGCATCTATCACAGAGAAGAGTTAACAGTTCGCAACTCATGAACTTTAAGGAATAGAGGAAGCCGAAAGGTCAAGCAAATGAAAGAATAATTCGAAAGGTCGAGAAGCCAAAGGTCTGGCAGATGATGAAAGTACAAAAGAAGTCGAAGATCGAGTGAGAGAGAAGCAAACAAAAGGACAGAAGGAAGATGAAGGTCCAACAGGACAGGAGGAAGCCGAAGCACGAAACATTTTGTTGATTGGGTTAATCTTTAAAAAGGCTTAGACTTGTGATAAATTTGTTGATGGAAGAAGTACAGAACGTAATTTTGAAGAATAGTTCTGTCAAAGGAAATAAAATTCCATCTGTCATCATTTGAAGGCAGTAGTAGACATCACCAACATTTGAAGACAAGTTGTCATTCATGTAGCAATGAAGTTGTAGATTGACTGAACACAGTGAAGAAGATTTTGAGAGCAGTGTAATACAATCAAAACTTTTCTTGACAAAGCAAAACTATAGGGTTGTAGCCGTTGGGGTTGATGCCTCAGAATTGGAAGGATTGGTGTCCTTGGAGTTGATTCTCCTAAACACAAGGTCGGTTCCTTGAGAAGATAGGGTTGGAGCCTCACAAATGACCATGTTGGTGCTTGGCAACAGATTGGAGCCTTATATATATTGTACCTAATTTATTGTAAAGATTATATTAATAAAAGCATTTATTCCTATTGCTCATTTTGTGTTCTAAATATAAATAATTTAACTGGTAAAAATAATAATTGAAAATAAATATTGATTCACCCCCTTCTCAGTAATTCCAACAATTGTTATCAGAGCCAACTTCTTCATAACAGCCTAACAACTAGAAGAAGGATTCTTAGTCACAATGAGAAATCAAGAAGTGTCAGGAAGACCTCCTCTGTTCGATGGCACAAATTTTGGTTTTTGGAAAAAACAATGTCCTACCACTTAATGTCCCTTGGACCTGAAGTTTGGCATTTTGTTTCAAATGAGTACACAACTCCTTCCACTCTTCCAACAGATCATGATGAAAGGAAAGCTTACATTGCAAATGCAAAGGCCTTAAATTCCATCACTAATGGAATCACTGATTCTAAATTTACAAAAGTCATGAATTGTAACTCGGCCAAAGAAGTATGGGATAAGCTAGTTAGCTTATATGATGGGGACTCCAAAGTTAAGAAGGAAAAGCTTCAAACTCATAGAAGGAAATTTGAAAGTCTGAAAATGGATGAGGAAGAAGATATTGCATCATACTTTCTCCGAGTAGCTAAAGTGGTCAACTCTCTTAAAGGATTGGAAGAAAACATTGAAGAAAGCACTATTGTGCAAAAGGTCTTAAGATCTCTCCCAAATAGATTTGACTCCAAAGTAAGTGTTATAGAAGAAATGATGGACCTAGATACTCTCAAGATGGATGAACTTCATGGAATCCTCATTGCTTATGACATGAGAAAAGGAATCCCAAGTTCCAAAGACGTAGCATTCAAGGCCCCAAGTTCCAAAGATGCAACATTCAAGGCCTCAAAATCAAAAAAGGGGAAAGAATGGAATACCAATAGTGATGACTCCGATGTTGAATCCGAATTGGCGCAATTTGTAGAAGACTAAAGAAAGGATCTAAGCTAAAAGGTAAGTACCCTCTTATTTGTTTCAAATGTGGAAGAATAGGTCATTATGCTGCAAAATGTCCTCATAAGTATGAAATTGATGGTGAGGAAAATTCTAAAAGCATGGTATACAAAAAGAAAGGGTTCGATAAAAATAATTTCTTCTCTAAGCAAGATGAGTCTGATGAAGGTGAATTTGTAGTCATAAAAAAGAAATCAACTAATCAGTTCCCTCACTGCAAAGGAGGTAATGAAGAATCAGATGAAGAAAATGACCATGCTGGAAGCTAAGAAGTATTATTCATGGCAATCACAAACGATGATGATTTAGGTCTAGAAGGAAATGTAGATGAATTTTTAATGAGTTCCATTGAAGGAAATGAGAAATTATGAAATAAAATCATCTCTCTCAAGGTAAAAAATGAGGAAACAAAAAGAAGGGAAGACCTCTTGAAAAATAAGCTAATAGAAAAAGAAGAAATTTGTAAAGAACGTGAAGCCAAAATAGTATCTCTGAGAAAGGAATTGGAGCAAGTCAAAAAGGGCTGAGAAAGCTCTCAAATAATTAACTCTTCCCTAAATAATCAAAAACCTCAACATGAAAAATCTGGGATAGGTTTTAAAGGAGAATCATCAAGTACTAAGAATAATGCGAAAATCTATGCCGACATACTTTCCAGCAACCCAAAAGAAGAAAGATTATTTCATCAAAGGCCCATCTCAAATCCAAAGAATGAAGAGAGAGTAACTCCAAGGAAGAATGTTGATTCAAATCATGGCTATTACAACAAGTACAAAACTATCTTTCTGGGCATTGTTTTTATTGTAAAAATTTTGGTCATCAAGCTAAACATTGCATGGTCCGTAAGAATGAAACACCAAAATTGAAGGATCAAATAAATAAACCATATGGCCTCATAGGGAAAGGACAAATCAATACCTACAACTCTTTTTATCCCTTGGCCAAATTTGATCCAATTTTCTCATTATGTAATGATAATGGACATAATGAACAAAATTTCCCCCTCAAAAGAAGAAAAGAAAAAAATGAGAATCCCAACATGGATAAATGTGGCCTAGATCTATGTGCTCATAGTGATGAAAATCATTGGTTTGTGGACAATGGGTGCTCTAGACATATGACAGGGGACAAAAGGAAGTTTGTCTCATTGAAAAAAAAGGAAGGAAATGTATCCTTTGGAAGTGGATCTGCCAAAATTTCTGGAAAAGGAACTGTTACCCTTATTAATGGAAAAGAAAAGGATCAAAATGCTTTGCTAGTAAACCGACTCAAACACAATCTCCTGAGTGTTAGCCAAATCTATGACCAAGCACATAATGTTGTCTTTAGCACTAAAGATTGTGAAATAAGAAACTCTTCCTCAAGGGAACTTGTGGTGAAAGGAGTTAGAACATCAGATAATGTCTACATTCTGAACAAAATTCAAGAAGATAAATGTTACTTAAGTCAAACAAATGAAAGTTGGTTGTGGCGCAAGCGACTTGGACATACAAATTTCAATAACTTGATCAATATCAGCAAGATTAATGCAGTATGAGACGTCCCAAATTTTTTCAAGCCAAATCAAGGAGTATGTGGTCCATGTCAACATGGAAAGAAAACTAGAACCAGCCACAAGACCAAGGAGTTCTCTACATCAAAACCTTTGGAGATCATCCATGCTCATTTATGTGGACCAACTAGAACTCCGGCAGTCCAAGGAGAAGGCTAATTTGCTTTATTTGTTGATGACTATACTAGAATGATGTGGGTATATTTCATAAAATATAAATCTGAAGCATTTGAATGTTTTAAGAATCTTAAAGCTTTTGTAGAAAATGAAAATGATTATAAGATTAAATGTCTTAGAACGGATAGAGGGGGAAATTCACATCAAAAGAATTTGATGAATTCTATAAAGTACATGGAATCGAAAGAGAACTCTCTGCTGCTAGAACACCCAAGCAAAATGGGGTAGTTGAAAGAAGAAACCGAACAGTTCAAGAAATGGGAAGAACAATGTTAATAGCAGCTGACTTGCAGCCAAAATTCTGGAGAGAAGTAGTCAAGACAGTTGTTTATACCTTGAATGGAACTCAACTAAGACTAAATAATGAGAAGATTCCTTATGAATTATCGAAAGGAAGACCTGCTTCAGTAAAATACTTCAAAATTTTTGAAGCAAGTGCTTCATAAAAATCAATGATGGCTCACCAGGAAAATTTGATTCTCAGGTTGACGAAGGGATATTCCTTGGATATTCTACAAGGAGAAAAGCCTACAAGTGTTACAATAATAGACTACGGAAAATAGCGGAAAGCATTGATGTGAAGATTGATGAAAAAGAAATTGAAGATCATAAAGTTGACCCTCTCATTGAAGAAGAACCTGAAAAAGAGGAAAAAGATCAAGAAAAACACAAGGAAAAAGAACCATCTCAAACCCCTTCAAAGATAAATTTTCTCCAAAAACATCACCCAGAAGAGAAAATTATTGGCAATATAGATGAAGGGATACAAACCCTAAGAAGGATGACTCATGCACCAAAGAAAAATGATGTTGACCTCCTATATATGATAGAACCAGAAAAATTCACTCAAGGAAGGATTCTCATTAGGTAAACTCCATGGAAGAAGAAATGTCTCAAATCGAGAAGAATGAGACATGGGAGTTGGTACCTCGTCCAAAGGATAAAAATATAATTGGAACCAAGTGGTTGTTCAAAAACAAAATGAATGAAGATGGAAAAATCATCAGAAATAAGGCAAGGCTTGTTTGTAAAGGTTATTCACAAATTGAAGGAATCAACTTTGAAGAAACCTTTGCACCAGTAGCTTGTGCAGAAGCTATAAGGATGTTCTTGGCATTTTCTTGCTAAAAAGGATTTAAAATCTATCAAATGGATGTAAAATCAACATTTCTTAATGGGGAACTCAAGGAAGAAGTCTACATGGAGCAACCAAAAGGGTTTAATCTAGCAGAAGTAAAAGACTTTGTTTGTAAGTTGAAAAAGGCACTATATGGGTTGAAACAAGCTCCTAAAGCTTGGTACGCAAGATTGGATCACTATCTACAATAAGAAGGCTTCAAGAAGGGGGTGGCAGGAAGTAATCTCTAGATAAAGATGGATGAGGATACGTTACTAGTCACTCTTGTCTATGTTGATGATCTGATTTTTGCTAGTAATAATGATGAGATGAGCCATGAGTTTGGTCAAAATATGTCAAAAGAGTTCGATATGTCGATGAAGGGAGAGTTATCGTACTTCATTGAACTACGTGTATCTCAAACCACGGCAAGCATGTTCATATCTCAAGCAAAATATCTTAAAGACATGCTTAAAAGATATGGAATGGAAGGTTGTGCACCCATGAGCACACCTATGACCACAGATTGGAAATTAAGCAAAGATGATGACTCTCCTCCGATAAATGTAACTCATTACAGGTCAATAATTGGAGCCCTCCTATACTTAACTACTATGAGACCTAACATTATGCAAGCAGTAGGAATGGTGGGAAGATTTCAATCAGCGCCTAAATAATCCCATTTGTTGGCTGTAAAAATAATTCTCAAATACTTGAAAGGAAATCCTCATTTCGGTCTTTGGTACCCTAAGAGCTCAACTCTTATTGTGACTGCATACACCGACGCTAATTGAGCCGGAAGCGTCGATGATCGAAAAAATACTAGTAGAAATGCATTCTTCCTAGGAGATTGTCTAGTATCTTGGCTCAGCAAAAAACAAACATCCATATCACTATTTACAGCTAAAGCCGAGTATATAGCTGCTACAAATTGTTGTACTCAAATATTTTGGATGAAGGAAGCTCTAAAAGACGTCAACATAGGTACAAATCAACCAATCACCATCTATTGTGATAACACAAGTGCTATCAGTCTCAACAAAAATCCAGTGATGCACTCAAAGACCAAACATATACCAATCAAGTATCATTCCCTTCGTGAACAAGTGGCTGAAAAAAACATCACCTTGGAATATATCAATACTAAGGAGCAGATAGCTGATATTTTCACAAAACCTCTTCCTCGATAAGCATTTGTATATCTTCGCCAAAAGATGGGGGTTATTTCTCTAACATCACATTAAGTTGATTCATAAAGATGTTGCATGATAGGGGGAGCAGTTCGACAGGGGGAGTCCTTGTGCACTCCTTTGCCATTGATGTCAAAGGGGGAGAGAAGAAGAATATTGACATCAATGACAAAGGGGGATATTGTTAATCTAGGTTTTCATTGATGTCAATATAGCAGTGTTTGTGATGGAAAATTATTTGATACATGATTTCCCATTGATGCCCATTGATCATAATGCTCAAAGCTTGATATATGGTGATATGATGAGATGGAGGACCCAAGTGGATTGAACAGCAAATGACGTGTCAATTGAACAATAATTGAATAAAAAATGACGTAGGAGGTCAATTGATCAGCAATTGAACAACAAATGATGCAATAGATCCAGTAAAGAAACAGGAGCAAGAAGCCAAAGATTAAGATGAAGAGTTTATCGAAAGCCATCAAAGAAACAAGTCACAGGAGCAACAACTATTGGAAGAGTGTGGGTAGGAAAGTACGGACTTCCTTGATCTAGACTGAAGTCCTACACTCAATCCTAGTCGTCTATCTCGTATTCAACCCTTAGATCACGATCAACTGTAGGGGTTAAGGTTGGTTTTAATCCATGTGCCAGTAGAAGTCCTGCAAATCCTCCGATTGCGATAACATTGTGGACTTGTTGCACCATTATAATACGTCCTAAATAAATATTGCATCCGTCGCATATCGCAAGTCTTGAAGAGATGTAACGATGGTAAAACCTCTGATTGTGATATCATATTGCGGACCCGTTGCACCACTATAGCATGACTTTATACAATTTCGCATCTGCAGTATCGCTAGTTTCGAAGGGATGTCAAACCGCCGATTGCGATTCAAGGTGATGACGTGGCATGTGGGACCTCCATATGGGTAACGTATCTCGGGCATCTATCACAAAGAAGAGGTAACAGTTCACAACTCGTGAACTTGAAGGAACAGAGGAAGCCGGAAGGTCAAGCAAACGAAAGAAGAAGTCGAAAGGTCAAGAAGCCAAAGGTCTGGCAAACGATGAAGGTACAAAAGAAGTTGAAGATCGAGTGAGACAGAAGCAAGCATAAGGATAGAAGGAAGCCAGAGGTCCAGCAAGACAGGAGGAAGCATAAATTTGTTGATGGAAGAAGTACAGAATGTAATTCTGAAGAACAGTTCGGTGAAAGGAAATAAAGTTTCATTTGTCATCATTTGAAGGGAGTAGTAGACAGCACCAGCATTTGAAGACAGGTTGTCATTCATGTAGCAGTGAAGTTGTAGATTGACAGAACGCATTGAAGAATATTTTGAGAGCAGTGTAATACAATCAAAACATTTCTTGACAAAGAAAAACTATAGGGTTGGAACCCTTGGGGTTGGTGCCTCAGAAGTGGAAGGATTGGTGTCCTTGGAGTTGGTGCTCCTAAACACAAGGTTAGTGCCTTGAGAAGATAGGGTTGGAGCCCTAGAGGTTGGAACCTCACAAATGACCAAGTTGGTGCTTGGCAACAGATTGGAGCCTTATATATATTGTACCTGATTTATTGTAAAGATTATATTAATAAAAGCATTTATTCCTATTTCTCATTTTGTGTTCTAAATACAAATAATTTAACTGGTAAAAATAACAATTGAAAAGAAATATTGATTCACCCCCCTCTCAGTATTTCCAACAACATATTAATTGCCCTATTGAATTCTCTAAGGGCATCATGAATATATCCTCTACAATGAAGAAGGTCATCAGGAAAATTGCAAGCCATCTCAAGAAAGGTATTAGGGAAGCATAGAGTTTATTATTCTCTTCAAAGAAGGAATCATTGAAAGAAAGGGATGAAGGTCTCTTCTCAGCTCTCTATGGTACATTTCAAGATGAACACATCTAGGTAATTGACAGTGGTGCATCAAGGCACATGACTGGCCACTCCAATCAATTGAAGACATTATCATAAGGAAAATTCACTTACTCTGTGGAACTTGGAGACAACAAAAATTATCATGTGAAGGAATTGGATCAACTTCCATAAAACTCAAAGATGGAAGAAACATCCACTTCAACAACATCTCATTTTTCCAAGTTTGCACAAAAATTTACTTTCTATTTCAAGTTTAAAACACAAAGGAGATAGAGTAGCCTTCTTTGATGGAAAAGTAGTGGTTTGGGGAAAATACTCAAACATAGATCAAGCAAAGGCTATTGGTATCCGAGAAGGAAGCCTTTAAGATTTGGTCATCTACATTTCAAAATACTTCCAACTTTAAGTTCCATAGTAGATGGAATCCTGAATCTAAAGGAGGATCATGAAGGTGCTGCAAGGGATGTGCATTGGATAAGAATACCGACAGACCATTTGGAAGCAGTGTTTCACGGTCAAAATAAATCTTGGATCTCATTCACTCTAATGTGTGTGGCCCTATGACTCCAAAATCACTTGGAGGCCATCTATACTATGTCACATTCATAGATGATTATTCAAGAAAGACCTGGGTTTACTCAATGAAAACCAAGGATGAAGTATTTACAAAATTTCAAGAATCCAAAGCTGAAGTGGAGAACCTTACAGAAAGAAGAATCAAGATACTAAGATCTGATAATGGAGGATAATATACATCCAAAGATATTATAGCATTCTGTAAGGAGTCTAGGATTAAGAGGGAGCTAATAGTCCCATACAATCTCGAACAAAATGGATTTGTAGAAAGAAAGAATAGATCCATTGAAGAAAGTGTAAAAGCAATGTTACACAATCAAGATCTACCTAATTTTATGTGGGGAGAGGCAACTAAAACAATGATCTACATTCAGAATCAATGTCCTCGCAAATCTCTAGATAACAAGACTCTGGAAGAAGTATTCACTGGAAAGAAGCCATATGTAGATCACCTTTGAATCTTTAGGTGTCCTGCATATATTGTTATACCAAAGGACAAAAGAAAGAAGTTGGATTCTTCCGATATGAAGGGTATATTTGTTGGGTATATTAACTCATCAAAAGCTGATAGAATATATATGAAATATGGACATCACATTGAAGTTAGTCGTGATGTCATATTTGATGAGAGTATATCATTCAAGAACTTCTGATATTTGAGGAAGAAGTTGACAAGGAAGGAGAAGAATCACACCATGAAGAAGGGCCTACTGAACTTTTTCAACCCATGGTCATTCCAGAAACAAGGAAAAGACCTAATTGATTGAAATCCACACTACTTGATGCAAAAGGTCATGGGGCAATGCAAGGATCATTTAGAGAGAGTAAGACACCCAGGAAATATTTTGGGTATGTTGCATACATGAAAAAATTAATAGAAGCAGAACCATCCATCTTTTAAGAGGTTGTAGAAAATCGAGAATGGAAGGATGCCATGAATGAAGAGTATCAATATATAATGAAGAATGGAGTCTGGGAGATCGTACCTAGGTCTAAACACAAATCTGTGGTTACTTCCAAGTGGATCTATAAGATCAAGCATGCAGCTAATGGAAGTATAGATAAGTATAAAGCAATATTTGTGGTTATAGGTTTCTCTCAACTTGAAGGCATCAACTATGAAGAGACATTTTCTCCAACAAAAACATATACAACGATTTGATCATTAGTCTCTCTAACAACATCGATGGGATGGAACATCCACCAAATGGATGTTAAGACTATGTTTCTAAATGGCACTATAGATGAAGAAGTCTATATAGAACAACCGTTCAGATTTGAAGTCAAAGATAGGAAGGAAGATTTTTGCAGATTAAATAAATCATTATATGGGCTCAAGCAAGCTCCAAGGGCATGGTATGCTAGAATGGATGCATACCTACAAAGAATAGGGTTCTCAAAAAGTTTTGTTGACTCAAACCTTTATATTAAGGTTGTAAATAATGAACATGTAATTATTATGTTGTATGTAGATGATCTTCTCTTAACAGGTGTAAAAGGTCGAATTGAAGAAGGTAAGAAGCAATTGGCAATAGAATTTGACATGAAGGATCTTGGGCTGATGCATTACTATTTGGGACTAGAAACCTAGCAAGGATCAAATGAAGTCTATTTGGGTCAAGGAAAGTATGTGATTGAGATACTAAAAAGGTTTGACATGACAGATTGTAAACCTATGACAACTCTGATGATCACAAACTTGAAGAGACTAAGGAGTTCCTAATTCAAGCATTGTGCATCCTTCCAAGTATAGGCAATTCGTTGGCTCATTGATGTACTTGGTGAATACTCGACCAAACATATGTTTTGCAGTAAATGTACTCAATGAATTCCAAGTGAAGCCGAAGCATGATCATTGGATAACAACAAAGCATATTTTGATATATCGGCAAGGAACCATCAACCACTGTCTGAAATATGATAAGATGAATGATGTCCAATTGATTGGATATACAGATTCTGACTGCGGAGGCATCGAACAGGATGGTAGAAGCGTTATGGGAGGATGTTTCAGTTTAGGATACTCCATGGTCTCATAGATGAGAAAATAGAAAAAAATCGTTGCTTTGAGTAGTGTTGAGGTTGACTATGTTGCAATACACGAAGTAAGCAGAGAAGCAGTATGCTTAAGGAAGTTGTTATCCGACTTGTTTGAAGGACCGATGAACCCTACAGTGATACTTTATGATAACACCAATTATATCTATTTGTCTGAGGATCCAGCGTTTCATGGAAAGATAAAGCACATCAACAAAAATTATCACTATATTCGAGAGCTAGTACAAAATAGTGTGATGCAACTACGGTATATCTCCACTAATGAACAGGTAGCTGACATATTGACGAAATCACTTCCGAACAAGAAGCTTGTATACTTAAGGGACAAGCTTGGTTTGGTTTATATGTCCTCCCTAATTGAGAGAGAGATAGACACAACATTCTTCTCTTCACTTGGGAAGAAAGAATGAAGGATTGGGTAACCATCTGGCATTTGATACTCTTTGATAATGTGGTAGGTAATTCAAGATAAGAGTAGTCGTGGACCGATATTATTTGAGGATTGGCTACCCAAGATAAGAATAGTCCAATGGGAGGTCATACTCTGTGAACACCAAGGTGGAGTATGTACCTTGAGAGACAATGATGATGGTGTCTATACATCATTGGTCTCACCAGCATTGTGCTCTGATCTTGTGGAGAGATAGAGTTTTTAGTCAAGGCCTTGCTATATGAAAATGTTGATTAATATGATGCTAAACAGATGCATTACCAATCCAACTCTTCTTAAAAGATCTCTTCAGATTGAGAATTACCATGTATCTTTTATGAATACCTCCCTAATTAAGAGGGAGTGTTGAAAAATGTGTAACTAGGTTCAGTCTTTGTAAGTATGAAAAGTATTTTTGTAAATGTAAAATGAAAAAGAAAATATTATTATTATTATTGGAGCACGGGTTTCATGCTCAAGTTCTTTTATTTTATGGGTCTGTTATGAAACCAGCTCACAAAAAGATAGAAAAGACAGTTGAGCGCCTTAGAATTTAGCCTCTTCGAGGGGGCAACCTCCTTTACATTACACAAAAGAACAATTCTTGGATGATTCAAATGACAAAACCTTTTTTCTATATATAGGAGTCTAAAGGGTCACAATATAACCAAGCCGACCTAACAATAATAATATAAAGGCACAAAAATAACAATAGAGGGATTCTATGGGCACAGTAATAACAATATGGGGACAATAGGGGCACAACAATATTAATAAGGGATACAACTACAATATTAATGGGGGCATCACTAGTATTATAGGGACCTAACACGCCCCTCTCCTTCAAAAAAGTGGTGTCCCCAATGCTTAAGTAGTTCTAGATGCTTCTGTATAAAATTCTCATCCTCCCATGTGGAACCTTCAGTGGATAAGTTCTTCCACTTGATGAGATACTCTAAAATGGATCAATTTCGTAGTTGTCGAGTTCTTGTTTCTATGACTGCTTCCGGTTCCAATATAATTTTTCCTTCCTCATCAAGTTCTGGAAATATTGTTTGAACTGGGAGCTTGTCGCCTATAAACTTATTTAAACATGAAACATGGAAAACTGGGTGCACTCGAGAAGCTATAGGAAGCTCCAATTTGTATGCCATAGTACCAATCTTTTACAACACCTTGTATGGACCATAATACTTTGGTGACAATTTGTTATCCTTCTTAGCTTTCTTGAGGGACATTTGTTTATATGGTTGTAGCCGTAGGAATACCAAATCCCCTGCATCAAAACTTCTTTCACCGTGATGTTGATCTGCTTGTTTCATTCTATTCTGCGCCAACACGAGGTTATCCTTTAAGAGTTGGAGAGCTTGTTGTTGATGCTCGATGTGATGTTCCACTGCTTGAACCTTAGAATTTTCTCTTAAATATGATGTGATGGATGGTGGCTGATATCCATAAAGTGTCACAAATGGGGTCATTTTTGTTGCAGTATGGAAGGAAGTTTTATACCACCATTCAGCCAGAGGCAATCATTTGACCCATTGTGTCTATTTATCATACACAAAGCAACAAAGATATACTTCGAAACATTTGTTTACTATCTCTGTTTTCCCATTAGATTGAGGATGATAAGATGAGCTATGAGCTTACTGAGTACCAAGAGAAGAAAATAATTTTGTCCAAAAATTTCCTATAAAAATGGAATCTCTGTCACTTACAATAGTCTTTGGGTTTCCATGTAGCTTTTGAATTGTTTCCATAAATGTCATAGAAACTGTATTGGCTTTAAATGGATGTAATAATCCACAAAAGTGTGCATACTTGGTAAGGTTGTCAACTACCACCATGATGACACTCTTTCCCTTGGACTTGGGTAAACCTGTGATAAAATCCATTGAAACCTACTCCCAACGTTGGCTTGGAATGGATAAAGGTTGTAATAGACCTGGTGTCTTAATTGTTTCAGCTTTATTTTGTTGGCATACCAAACATTCCGCCACAAACTTTTGAATATCCGATTTAAGGCCATCCCAAAAAAATTCATTCTTAACCCTGTGGTAAGTTATTAAAAATATTGAGTGCCCTCCTAAGGGAGAAGCGTGCAATTCCAGAAGAATCTTTTGTTTGAGTTGGGAATTCTTACAGAGGTATAAGCAATCTTTGTACCGTAAATAATCATTTTTCCAGCGAAATGTATCAGATGTACTGGAATCTTGTTGTAACTTTCGAATAAGTTCCCACACTTATTCTTCATTCTTCCATTCCTCCCTTGCTTCGATTATCCAATCTGGTTGGATAATAGAAATGGCACACAAAATTGCTTCCACATCCTTATCCTTTATTGAGAGTGCATCTACCACAACATTTTTCTTCCCTTTTTTGTAGATGATTTCAAAGGCATAAACCAACATCTTTGTGACCCATTTTTGTTGTTCTTCAGAGGATAAACTTTGTTCTAAAAAGTATTTAAGGCTATCATGATCCATTTTTACCTTGTAGTGTCTTCCCATTAGGTAGGGTCGCCATTTCTTAAGTGCATGTAGTATTGCCAACATTTCCTTCTCATAAATAGCTTTGTGTAAATACTTTCCCTTGATTGGACGACTTTCGAAAGCAATGGTTCTTTCATCTTGCATTAAAACAACACCAATTCCACTTCTGAAAGCATCACATTCCACAATAAAGGTTTTTGTGAAGTCTGGTGTAGCTAAGACCGATGCTTGGCACATTGCCTCTTTAATATATTCGAAGGCCTTTGTTGCTTCTGGAGTCCATGAAAATGCATTTTTCTTCAACAATGTTGTTAGAGGTGCTGCTATTTTCCCATAATTCTTAACAAACTTGCGATAACACCCTGTCAACCTGAGAAATCCTCGCAAATGCTTTATGGATGTGGAGATTTCCCATTACTTAATGGCTTTAATTTTGCTAGGGACTACCTTAACTCCTTCATGAGATACAATATGATCCAAATATTCCACCTCTTGTACTCCAAAAAAACATTTGGATCTTTCTGCATATAATTGTTTCTCCTCCAATAGTTGTAGCACCCTGTCAACGTGTTCAACATGATCCTTCCAAGACTTGATGTAGATTAGTATATCATGAAAAAATACTAACACAAATTTTCTAAGGGTGGGTTTGAAAATGGAATTCATCAAACCTTGAAATGTAGAAGGTGCATTGGTAAGACCAAAAGACATGACCAAAAACTCATAGTGACCATCATGAGTTCTAAATGTTGTTTTCAAAATGTCTTGAGTCTTCATTCTGATTTGATGATATCTTGAACGAAGATCTAACTTGGTGAAGTAAATTGATCCATGCAATTCATCCAATAATTCATCAATGACAGGGATGAGAAACTTATCTTTAATAGTAAGCTTGTTGAGCTTCCTATAATCCGAACACATGCGCCATGATCCGTCCTTCTTGTGCACCTATACTACTGGAGCAGAGAAATAACTTTGGCTACGTTGAATTATACCAGCCTCAAGCATTTCTGCCAACAATACATTCAATTTCACTCTTTGGGCATAGGGATATATGTATGGCCTGATTTTGGAGGAACAATCCTCGATCAAATGAATAGCATGATCATGATCACAATAGGTGGGAGACCTTTGGGAGTTTCAAAACTTGAATAATTGTCAAGACCTTTTGGAGATACTAGAGAAATAGATGATCGATGTGGAAACATCTAAGCAAACCATAATTGTGGAATTATGTGTTGTAGATCTAACCCAAAATATTATAGATCTGATATGAAAATATAAGATAATGCAAATAAACCCAAGAAATAAGATAGAAATAGATAGAAATGCTTCTTTATTGATCAAACCCTTAAGGTAGGGCAACACCATACATTCACTCCTTAAGGAAGGAGAACACTCCACAATCCATATGCTTGTTCATACAAGAATACTTCTCTTCATATCTCTCCATGTAGAGTCTTTAGCCTCTATATAGGCCTCATACATACAATACCATGCATCATTACCATGGGGTCTGTTGAAGCACCAAAAATCGGGTCGACAACAAGGGGGATACCCACCCGGTCCAGACCTTGGTTGGCATCTCCTTATCCGTTTGGTATAGCAAGTCCGACTGGGGATAACGGGACCATTTTCCCGATCTGAGGGTGTGTGTGTGTGTAGAGTTGAATAATGTTGATCTAAGAGTACTTTAAAGCTAATTTAATTCAGATTCTTAAACTAACTCTATGCTATTGTAATCTAATAAGAAGCAACACATCTAATCTACGCTAACCTGGGATGTATATCTTCTATTATGCGATCTAAAAAGATTTCAAACGATAACTGGTAATAAAGATCATTCAACTATCATAAGAATAGAAATCATTTAAGATAAACCACTCTGCATAAGAAGTTAGGCAAAACAATTGTGAACATCATATCGCATAATAAGCTATTCATATGTCAGACATAAATAAATGACTCCACCGTACAAAAGTGCCAAATGGTAACCCATACATTCATGCAATAACATATAAACAACTGAAAATTGTATATTACTTAAAGAATATAAGCAGAAATAGCCAAGAGATAAAAGTACCATTTATGACTGATCCTACTCACAAACTTCAAGAAAAAACGATCTATCTCTACTTGTTCTAACATCTACTAAGAGTACAAAAGTGCAACATCAGTAACAGACATCAAAATGAAAATAAAAATAAATCTCGATCCATCCATTCATCAAAACCTCCTCCGAGGGTGCAGAAGTGCATGTTCTGAGGACAAGTTTTTGACAAATCTCTGGACCCTTCTCTAAATGCATGAGAAGGGTTAAAATACTACTTCCTAATTCTATTTAACTTAATTACATAAATTTAGGATACGGTTTCAAATGACCGTCCTTTTTCTAATCTAAATAAAAAGAAACAACAAACTTCTAAAAATAAGCTACTTCTAAATTTGGTCCTTAAAACTGCAAGTGTTCATCATGGATTTGAGAAGAGTCGGTTGGCCGACTTCTGCGTTGAGCTGGGCTGCAAAAACAGAATCTATGAGAGCTGGCACTACTTTCTCGGCTGAGTTTATGATGCATTTCACAGTCATCCATTGACTGTGTGGCTTGACTAAGTATGCCCAGTAACACTCCAAATTCAACCTGTTCAATGCCTGGATCGCTTTTCCCTTTTCCTGCGCCTTTTGCTTCCATTCTGCCTCCAGTCATGATTTATTTGGTAGGTACCCCGGGGTGGTTTCTGCGATTAAGTTGGCCCTGTGTAAATTCTCATTTACACAGTCGATAAGAATGTTTGCCTGCGTGGCCGCTGTCTCCGTTGCTTGTTCAGCCTGCCTGATTTGATCGTCCCATTTGTTAAAGAGCAATTCCTTATGATTCTCGTTTATCCTGGGTGCATTTGCTCTTTTCCCTTCCTCTCCATCCTGTGAAGCTAAGTATTCTGTCACTCGCCTGTCAATCTGGTCATAGTCACTTCACAAGTCCACCACTTGATTGGTGATTTTATCGCTTAGCTCGCAATAGTGACCCCACTGCGATATCTTAAGTCCCAACTCTTCCTGTTGCTGCAGAAGTTGCTCCTTTAAGCCAACAGATTCTGAAACATACTCGGCAAGCTTAGGCTCGTCTTTATGCATTTCTTGTAGAGTCTGCAACTGCTTTCCTTTTTCATCTAAACTTCTTTGATAGCTTATCTGCATCTGCTGAAAGTCTTCCTGTAGCTTCTCGAGCTTTTTAGGCTTCAATACTAGCATTGGCTTGTTTTAGTTGTTGTTGTAGTAGTTGTATTTGATTTTCTTGTTCTTTCAACAGTTGTTGAACTTCCGATGCCTTGTCGATAGTTGCAAAAGCATATGCTCCTGCGATCTGAGACAACTTCGTGAGATTTTATGTCGGGTTGTTGTTGGGGTCTTTCCATAAGACGTCTAAATGTTCAGCATCCTGCGATAGTGTATTCTCTAGCTTTCTTTTCTTTCTTTGTCTCCTCACAACTGCTTTATGTTGGGGACTATAGAATACATCTAGTGGGGGAATTTCCTCTACACTAAGTAGAAGCTCAGGAGGTGGAGCGATATGACTGTGCTCCGTTTCTGTGACACTGCTGACTATGGTCGAAACCATTTCTTGCGTTACCTGTGTATTGTCCACAGGTGTTCTTGGGGTTTTCCCTTCAAGGCTGATCAGCTCGTTGAAGGTTTCCCATTCTTTGTCTAGCTCTGTTGTGATGAGTGGTGCTTTAATGACGGGAGGAGGGACATCTCTTGGTGGGGAGGCGATAACTTGTTGTCGCGACATTGCACTTGACTGAGCTGTATATTTAGCTGTTTCTTCGCTTTTTCTTGGTTGCTTCCAGACTTTTTAGAACGTTCAGGCATTCCTTGGGCAGCGTCAGATTCGGATTTGGAAGTCCTAGAGTTTCCAATGAGGCTGACGCTGGGAGTCGGTTCTCTGGCGGACAGTCGCAGCTTCTCTAGAGGAACACTGGCCAGCCTTCTTTCCCTGTATAACATGAATCTTTGGAGGTCATCTGGAGACAAACTCGACCGAGCTTCTCGCAAAACTTCCTGGAGTGAGCTTTTACCTTGAAACAAATCATCAAATAAATCTTTCTTTCCGACGAATACTTTTATTTTGACGCTTGTAGTGAAATCATGGGCAACATTATTTAGGTCAAAAGGCTGAGCTAGGAATTTAAATAACTGTAGAGACGTCACATTCTCCACTTCGGCGAAAGCGTGTCCTACATCGAAGAATGAGAAGGCCCCAAAAGCTACAGGAAACTGAGGCCATATGGCCTTCTTCTTGTCTTTTAGTTCTTTGGTCAGGCCGCCTTCTGAGCAGGTTTGATAGGCAATTTCCCGAGCCAAAATTTTATCGGGGACATATAGAAGTAGGACATGTGGAGGTACAGTGCTCCCAAAAACTCTTATATAAGTGAACCATTCTTCCCTGAACCATCTTGCGATGGGGATGATGTTTATTTGCGCTTCGGTGAGCACCTCGGGAGTTCTTCATCATACATCATTCTATATAGGGGTAAGACAATCCCATGACAAATCTGATAGAAGTGAGGGGCGAACTGGGAATCCCATAACACTTTATGATAAACATGAATAAGTGACGGGTCCTGGGTAGTCCATTTCCAACTCATAGTGGGGAATTTAGGTACATAGCAAATAGAATCCATAATATACGCAGACAGATAAAAAGGAGGATAGACCCTTTGAGATAAGGATATTTTAGACCAGTAATTCATAACAGCAGTGTATAGATTATCAGATAATATCTTGGCCCAATCCACGATATCGGCGTTTGTGGCAGCGTCTATGAGTGGTAGCCATTCAGACAAAAATTTATTGATGTCTGGCATCCCAAATAGTCTACAAAGCATGTCCGCAGCAAAAAAATACGGAGAGGTGAGGGAACCAGTGTTGTACATACCATTTTTGTCCTTTTTGAGCGGCTCCTCTCTTCTGGTCCAATCTTTAGTGGTCTCTGCCAGGTTTGGGTTCTCTGCTGCAAATTTCTTGACAAATTGTGCATTGTAGGTCGTCTGAGGTTCAGGAAGATGATACATAAGCTTTAAGTCTTGCGCAGCGAATGATCCTATGAGCCCATGTCTCTGAACCTTGAATTGTCTGCCTTGTAACTCTGCATTGTCAAGTATCCATTTGACCATATCTGTATACGGTAAAATTTTGGGTCTAACTACTATTCGGTGAAGAAATGAACATGTCAGCTCCTCTAAGGATGCCTCGAAAGAATTTTGTGAGCTTGCGGCAGTATCAACCTTCATTGCTCTAGGATTCTCTTCTTCCAGCAACCTATACATGCCTTCCCATGTCGAAATTCCTGCGTCCCTGTTGCAGGAAGTGTCTGTATATAAAGGCGTCATCTCCTTCGTCTTTTCCTTCGTCTTGGAGCCTTAGGCTTTATGTTTCTTTCCCATTTGCTCCTGCGTTCGGCTTTGAATCGTTTTAGCTCTTCATTCCTGCAGATTACGAGCGAAGTGGAAATGATTGATTAAGAAAGGTGATGGGAGAGTTTTAAATGCAACAGATATATCAAATATGCCACTTTACGTGAAGTAATTCTTTACAAAAGAACGCGTCTTCATTTCATTTAATAACTGACAACTAATCCATCTACTATCATTAAAAGCGCATGATTTCAGGTCAGATTATGGTAAGTGGCTTTTCTTTGAATGGCGCGCCCGAAGGATTCGTGATTAAATGATTCATGATTTGCTTACGTAACATTGAAGATCGCGCCAATCGCAAATCGCAAGATCGCAGATTGCACCATTGCGGCGATCGCAACATCGCAGGTCGCAGAAGTTTAATGACTGTCAAATATTGCCAGTTTATTTCTACGATATGTGATCTTGCGATTGGTGTTATCGCAGATCGGCAGATCTTGAGGTTTTTCCTTATGAGCATTACTTTACTGCGATGCGATGTTATGCTTAACACGGGGGTCTTGCTCATACCAATATTATGGGGGAATGAAGGCATTTCCTATCTTTTTTGCAACACAATTTTAAAGACCTTTACCTTATCGTAGACTCAGGTTAAAAATATATTCAAAAGACTTCTCTAAGCTTACGATGGTAACCTTATTTTGAAGAAAGGAAAACATGCATTTTCTTAAAAATTTAACTAAGGGTCCCCGTTCATTTAGTATTTTGGTCAACACTTAAATGAACAAGGGGGGGTGTTGCTGGCTACAACAATGGCGATTCACTTGGGAGAACCAGTTATCTCTAATCTTCTATTGACGTTTTTCAAAACTTCTGAAAACAAAAATTTTCTCAGAAAACTTAATCTTTATTATAGAAAGATAAAACATATTATACTTCAAACTGTCAATGATATTTTGTTTCAACCCCTTTCTATTTTAATTACTTGTATTCTTAGCTTGTCTTTGCATTTACATCAGCCATTACTTGGTCTTAAATGAAAATTAAAATAAAGTCTTCCCTGTATAGCAGTCCTTTTTAAATAGGCTTCTTTGTCGCAGGTAGAGCCTCTGCTGCCAGCAGGCTTCCATAGCCTCGACAGGGTTACCTATTACCCAGTAATGATCCTTTATCCTGCTTAAGGTTATTTACAACCTTTCAGAGAAAAACCCATTTTGACACTTTTTCCTTTTTTATTCTCTAAAGAACAATGTCTTGGTTTGGTGGCCAAATTATGACACAGTCATTCACTTGATTTACACTTTTGTTGAACAAGCTGGCTCGTGATGAGACCCCTTGTCTTTTGATTGCAACAATCTTGATTCGTTAACCTGTTTTGGTAGACAGTATTGGCAAAGTCAGCAAGTTATAATATCTGTGATCATGATAAGCCGGCTCGTGATGGGACCTCTTATTCTTTGAGATATAGTGTTTTCTTAGATTGTTTCCCTGAATGTTGCGATTTCCTTTAGCAGGGAGGAAGTCAATTTTCTTTCCTTAAGAAAGTTCTGGACGACAATAATAGAGCTTCTTTGGAAAAACTGTTTCTACATGGACCCTTTATTTTGTTATTGATTCCTTTCATTATACTGACGTAAAATAATTCCTTCACTAAGATTGCTTTCTTCAAATTTTTTGGAGTTGAAACTAGTATCATATTTGGATTAAAGTTCTATTGATAATAAAGATCAAGTTTCCAAAAAGATTTTCCATTCATAGAAGCAGAAGTTCAAAATATTGATAGAGAAAAAAGGTGTCTTTTGTAAACGTCAAATGCTGTTAACCAAAGCAAACTTTATTATGGAGAAAAATATTTAACGAAGTGAGAGGTAGACATTCCCTAAGGTTATGTAGAGAACAGGAATAATCTTTTCTCTTATTTTGTCTATCAACAATTAAAACCTAATAACCTAACTAAACTACTCCTACTCCTATCCTAACTATATACAAAAATTTGACTAGGTGAAATGATATTTCCAGTGGAGCCATCTTCTCATTTTTATTCCTACACGTATGTAACTTTCCAACATTAGTGTAAGAACGGAACTTTTCTTGGACTGTTAATGTTGGATGTGGAATAAGAATGTATAACTTCAGTTGGAATTCTGTCCGAAATTTCTTTCTCATGAAAACTTCTTTCCAACTGGATATCTATTGGATCATAAAAATGAGGATGAATTTCTGTTATAGCTTGATGATATCGTAATAGAGGAAGTTATGTATTTCCTTGACACAGATTAGCTTTCCAAAATGGTAGCTCGTCTTTTGGATGTTCTTTGATAAGGTGCTCGACATACCAGAGTAATCTATCAAAAGTCTGAAAATTTAAAACACAATCCGATTTTGTACAAAATGAGTGCAAGTGAGAAAGAAAAAAATGATTATTTGTACAAATAAAGTTACAGCACAACTAGGATTGGCTTGTGATATTTTGTTGTTCACAAGAACTGGCCAGGCCTTGTGAATCAGAAGACAAGTTATGATTGTGAACGGGCATGGGGGGTTCTTCATTATATGAATCATAGATCGGGATATTGTCTTGGATAGTAAAATCAGGCGAATGATCTTTCGTTTTGAAATGAGTATCGAATGGTATGATTTCTGAATTAGAATATCTCTCATTGTTTGAGTTTTGATGGGTTACTTGAGATAAATCAATAACATCATCGTTGGCAAAGTAACTATCATAAATGATTTTACAGGTTTCCCTAGATTCATCTTTTTTGTCATATATTTTCAGACAAGGAAAGTCAAGTGATTCTTGTTTGAAAATAGTCAAAGGATGTTCTATAGCTATCTCTTTATCTTGAAAACCTAATAATGACTCATTTGAATAATCCTCTGTGCTTTCTGAAATATCTTTAATATTGAGAGGGGAAAAGTTATCATCACTAAAAACATCTGGATAAAGAGAAAAGTGTGATTCTGAAACAACGCATTTAAAAATATCATCATGGAAAAATCTTCGTTCATCAGATTCAACATAGACATCGGGTTTTAGATCATACCTTTGTGTACTGATACTTTTTTAAAGAAAAATTGTTTGTTGTTCTAACCTTGGTATCTGCATTCGTTGACTTGCAACGATATTATCTGACCTTGTATCAAAGTCATCTTCTAGTTCCAAGGCAGACTTCCCTCCAGCATTCTCGCTTTTGTCTTCTTGTATTAGAGTATGGATGACTCCTAGGCTTTGGGGACTTTCTTCATTATGAGCGATTTGTATATTCAAATTGAATCTCGTCAATTTAGAAAGAAATGAGACAAATCGAACTAATTTCTGCTTGATCAGATAAAGGGCAGGGAATGTTCAGCATAATCTAAATATTCTTCATCTATGAGTTCACTTTCAAGATCGTACTTTAGACAATCAAGATGAAATCGCATATTAAAATCCCTAATAGATTCATCTTGTTTCCGTAGATAATCAATTTCATCGTATACCTGGTCATAATCATAACAATCAAATTCAAAAATGAAAATTTTGACGAATTGGTCCCAGCTGTGGATCGATGCAACTGGGAGGGCTCTGCACCATTTTCTTACTTCCGCCGTAAATGTAAGAGTAAAAATTCTGCATAAAACGCCTTCATCAATTCTTTGAATATCATAACTTGAAACTCTTTGAATAAATTGAAGAGCATGATTAAAAGCAGAAGAATTGTTCTTACCGTTGAATTTTACGTAAGACAAGAGTCTTACCACTTCAGGTGGAGTGTTGGAAGAGGTAGGAACATGGATGCAACTCCAAATGGGAAGTTTGCGAGCATCCATCCAGATTCAACTGTTACAATAAAAAATCATTCCAACAGACACTATGTTCAGGCCCTCCTTCTAGCGCCAATTATGTTGAAGCCCCGAAAATCGGGTCGACAACAAGGGGGATACCCACCCGGTCCGGACCTTGGTTGGCAGCTCCTTATCTGTTTGGTATAGCGGGTCCGACTAGGGATAATGGGACCAGTTTCCCGATTTGAGGGTGTGTGTGTGTGTACAGTTGAATAAAGTTGATCTAAGAGTACTTTAAAGCTAATTTAATTCAGATTCCTAAACTAACTCTATGTTATTGTAATGTAATAAGAAACAACACATCTAATCTACGCTAACCTGAGATGTATATCTTCTATTATGCGATCTAAAAAGATTTCAAACGATAACTGGTAATAAAGATCATTCAGCTATCATAAGAATAGAAATCATTTAAGATAAACCACTCTGCATAAGAAGTTAGGAAAAACAGTTGTGAACATCATATCGCATAATAAGCTATTCATATGTCAGACATAAATAAATGACTCCACCGTACAAAAGTGCCAAATGGTAACCCATACATTCATGCAATAACATATAAACAACTGAAAATTGTATATTACTTAAAGAATATAAGCAATGTTGACACCTAATCCGAAACGGATGGGTGAACTGGACAGTCATCCAGAAGATGAACTGATTCGTTTTATTTGTATATATAAATGTATATTACCTAATGAATAAAATCATCAGTTTTCTCTCGCTCATTAATTCTGGAGTTACCCTGGCCTTACATGGTATCAGAGCACAGGTCCCAGAAATAGTAACTCCTGCCTGAGAGCTGCTCAGTCTTTGACATCCCTGGAATACCTGGAGCCTGGCGCTGGCTGGAGACTGTCGTTGCCTGCAAAAGCCTGGAAACACCTTGAATTAGGTAACGTATGACTGTTATGAAGGATTTTTTTCGCTGTTATGAAACGCCTTGCCTTGACTGTTCTGAACCGTCGTTGATAAATCCCTAACGGATGCATTCGTTGTCCTTTATTTGCTTCTATTATTTCCTTCACTGCAAATGACGATAGTGGGGTTGTTCTGCTCAGTTGAATCGACAAATTGGTTGGTGTATAGAATTTCAAGATCGGATTTATGTTGCTTCTGGTTATGATATGTTTAAATAAAACCTATCATTAATGCTTAAATTAAAAGTTACAACGAGACTTAAAGTTTAATTGCCTCAACTCCTCCACCAGAATATCTTTGCTTTACGAATCCATGTGCTCGGGATTACAAGAACTCTTTTAAGACTGACTGATAAAGAAAAGGAGTTTGGATTGACAGGATAATTTAACGGTGTGAGGTTTTTGAGGAGTTGCAGCGACATGGAATTTGATCAAAATCTCGTGCCAGGCTGCATTTAAGGCTTAGTGATTCGTAATTTAGATGGAAAGAGTTAAGTCAAACATAACAGGTCGCATGTAGACAGGACCGAGTGCGTTGATTACTCACAGGTGGGTTGCGTGACTATTTAGTTGGATAGCTGATATAAGTTTTGTTTGATGCCCGATTGCTAGTTTTGTCTTCGTTGTTAAGTGTTGCACGGTGTCAAAACGAACTGCGGACCATTCCCTTGTAAAGCAGTTTTTTGAAATCGATTTTGATATAAAACAGTTTGTTGAAAGACTGTCGCTGCCTGTTGAAAGACTGCCGCTGATGTAAAACAGTGTAGAAAGGATTTTTTGTGATGTAAAACAGTTTGTTGAAAGAAAGAAACCGTGGCCTGAGGACGCCCATTTGTAAAACTCATATTGTATTGGTTAAGAGGATTGATGGTTTCATTTTATTTACATTCATGATTACCGTATGAAATCTTGTCGAAATATGGTTAGCCATCTGATACATATAGCAGAACTGTGAATATTAGTGATATATATCTCTGACAACAATATATTACAGTGAAGCGCTCTTTTCCAGTAGCAGAACTTTGAATATTGGGGTTATACATTACAGTGAAGCGCTCTTTTGCAGAGATATATGTAGCAGAATTTAAATGATTTTTCTCCATAACAAAATCATTTTAAAGCAGAGATATACATAGTAATTCTCCATCATTTTTTCAAAGCAGCAGAAGTTTTTTAAGAGTAATTTTTTTCATCAGAAGTATATATCAGCAAAAGTTTTTTTTAACCTTTACAGAATGCATTCAATCATCTCTATGATAGGAATAGTTCTCACTGGCAAGGAGAACTATCCTGACTGGTCCCGGATGGTACAGCACACCCTCATTTTCAATGAGCTGTGGAAAGGAGTGTGTGTCGGAGAAGGAGACAGTGACCCAGAAAAGCCTACATCAGACAAAGAACTTGCCATCTGGGAAAACAAGAACAGCAAAGCATATGCACTAATAGCAGCGTCTGTAAATAAGGAGGTGAGTCGTCACCTTACAACATGTACAACTGCCTTTGAAGCTCTACAAAAGCTGAAAGAGCTCTATGACTCACATTCTGCACTTGAAGTCGTCCAACTTATGATCAAACTCTTCACTCTTGAACTACAAAATAATGACCCTCTTGCTCTTGCATCTGAAATAAAACCTATAGTGCATGATATCAATTCCACTAAAGTTCAGCTAGATATATCTCTTATTGCTTTCCTCAAGGCACTATATCCTACATACTCCAATTATCTTGAATCTTTGCAAGCAAATGGAAATCTTAAGGATATAACCTTTGAATCTCTTGTGAAAAACTTTGCTGAAAGGGAAAAAGC
>APFE030526872.1:0-14992 GCA_000404065.3 Pinus taeda
TAATATTTAATCAAGAATTTCTCTTAAAAATGCTTAAAAATAAATAATATTTGGAAAATATAAATGAGACTCATTAATGGTGAATAATAGGGAAAATGAAGTGACATGGTGGTGAATAATGGGTGATATAAAGGAAGCATAGGTGAAAAATTTATGGTAATGAGTGACATTTGTATGACATTTTGAAGTCCAAACACTTGTCGAAGCAATCTACAGCCAATGGCAAATGATACCTATTCTTTATCATCTGCTTGTTGAAAGTGCGAAAATCACAACACATCCGTAACTCATTCATATCCTTCTTTCGATGGAACAATACTAGAGCTCCATAGGGGGACCTTGAAGGTCTGATGAAACCTACATCAATTAACTCCTTTATTTATCATTTCAACTCCTCCAACTCAGGTCCTAACAACCGATAAGGTGCTTTAGCCATAGGTTGCTTCCCTGACTCAAGCTCAATGCTATGGTCCACTACACACCTTGGTGGAAGCTTCTTTTGTAGCTCATCAGACATCAAATCTGCATATTTGCCCTGCACCTAAAAAATCTCAGCTAGAACAGGTGTCCCCACTCCATCACCTTAGACTTCCTTGAGCAGAATCACGTATCTCTCCATGTATGAATCCCTCATAGCCTTCTCCAAACTTAGTGTAGAAACATGCTGCACCTTGACTTCCTTTCTTTGCCTTTGAGTGGCGAAGTCCAAGTTTGTGACTATCTAACCAGCACCACCTCATTATAGAAGGAGAAAACAATTTCCTTGTTGCCCTTCAAGAAATCCTGCCCCAATATCACATCAAAGTCATTCATCTCCATCACCATGAAGTCCAATTTGCCTTTCCAGTCTTTTATCTACATAGGCACTTCGTGTGCCAAACCTACCACTTTAGCTCTAGAGTTCACCGTTTTGACTTCCACATTTGATGGGAAGATCATCAATCCAACCTCTCTTGCTAACCATCGCATCATGAAGTTATGAGTGGCCCCTGTGTCCACCAGAGCTTGGATGGTCTTGCCATGAACCACCAAGTCCATGAAACCCACACTGTTAATCCATGATTTCTCCATAACGTTTCCCTGCATACATGTCTATTCTCTGAAATTAGCTCTGACACCATCTGTCACACCCTTAATTCTTTTTTTTTTTAATTGGTCTACGTGCAACACCGTCTATGTACTTAACATGTTCATTTGTTAAATTACTTTCTGAACTACACCTACCATTCATCATCTTTAACCATTAATATTGATGTTCAGACTCCATTAATACAAGATTCAACATAACAGTAGAGAGACAACAATCATATGTAACAAGAGTCTTTTATTATGAATTCAAGTTTACAAAGTGACCGAGAGCCAAGCTCCATCGGCGTTTCACACTTTTCCAAACAACCGTGTCGTTTTCCCACCTGGGCACACCAACCTCATGCTAATAGTCGCATGTTAGTCACATCTCAACTGCAATCCACACTTCATTTCCCCATTTCACCTACTCATTGGGCATGGCGCACCCTAGCCGGGCCGCCAGTCTGCACATTCCATCAATCATTCGGTTGACACCCTACGTAGGTCACCCATTCACCTAAACTCATTGGCGGGTGCACCCATCGTGCAGCCCTTGCCTAACTCGTTGAACTACCCGAACGTCGTCTTCGTTTCTATGTCAACCTGCCCATCATGTGAGCTCATGACCTATGCCCATTGCAGTCACCTTTCGCCTTTCACACTTCGCTACCTACCCTTCATCATCTATAACCATTAATATTAATGTTCGTAATCCATCAATACAACATTCAACATAAGAGCAGAGAGATAACAATCATATGTAATAAGAATCTTTTATTATGAATTCAAGTTTACAAAGTGACCGGGAGCCAAGCTCCACTAGAATTTTACAATTTTCCAAACAACCGTGTCATTTACCCACCTGGGCACACCAACCTCGTGCTAACAGTCGCACATTGGTCACATCCCAACCGCAATCCACACTTTGTTTACCCGTTTCACCGACTCGTCATGCATGGTGCACCCTACCCGGGTCACCCATCCACACATTCCACCAGTCATTCAGCAAATTCCCTACGCGAGTCACCCATTCACCTCAACTCATTGTTGGGCACACCCGTCGTGTAGCCCTTGCCTGACTCGCCGAACTACCCAAATATTGTCTTCATTTCCATGTCGACCTGCCCATCATGCAAGCTCATGACCTGCGCCCACTGCAGTCACCTTTCCCCCTTCACACTTCACTGTAGCTCTTCACCAAAGCTCGCTTGGATGCCTTCGTTTGAGTTCCACTACCTATACATATATATGGTTTGGTGGTGAGTCATGCCACTCGGTCGACTCATGTTATACCACTCGACTGACTCTTCGCAAACTTTGCAACTCATATGGGAGTCAAGTCGGCTCACCCCAACACGTGGGTGTGCCACCCTTCTACATACCCCATCACATGTTTTGGTTAAGTTGACCAACGGGCTCGAGCCCAGCTCACCTTCTATAAGTCCGCGACCAAACCTCGCATGCACACTTGTTTCACTGTGTGTCTTCCCCATTTGCCACAGCTTGTCCGTTTCGCAACTTCGTTCATTTGGTGGGCCTGCCCGTGTGCCTGTCAAGCCATAGGGCATTACATCGTCTGTGAGGACCATGAGCTGTGGGGCATTCGAGCACGCGGGTGAGTGGATGAGCTGTGGTCCAGTGGGAGACACGTGAAGCGAAATGGTGAAAAATGTGAAGTGTTTTAGTGTGGTATGTTTATACCATGTGGGTGGTTCCGAGCGAGCTGACAAGTGAACCAACACACCAGTGGGAGGTCCCAGGCAAGTGAATGGGCAGGCCGACAAACAAAACATGGAACAAGCCGACGATTGTGTGACATGGTGGCAGGTCAGCCGCATGACCATACAATGAGTGGGCAAGCTTATATATAGGTGGAGGTGAGTTGAGATGGAGGCATTCGAACTTGGATGAGGAAGTGGGGTCAAAGTGAGAACTAAGGCATAGTTCTGTAGTGGAGCAAGACGTGCGGATGTGCCCGCATTATGGGCGTACTGAACAAGGTGTGTGAGGGCATCATTTGGGAGGTTCGTGTAAGGTGACCCGGTCAGGGTGTCTGCTGAACGAAGGTTCGTGCAGGGCGACCTCGTGAGGGCGTCCGCTAAACAAAGGTTCATGTAGGGAAACACGGTGAGGGCATCCGCCAAACATAGAGTAGGTGAACTAGAGGGTGTGAACAAGAGTTCATGCAGGTGGTATTACATGCGGCCCACTGAATGAAGGGAGGTCAACTCCGTGAACAGGAGTTCGGATGAGAGGTGACACATGTGCGTGTACACCACCGAATGAAGGCACAATTGGCTGAAAGATAATGTCATGCAAGGCAACACGGTGAGGGCGTTTGTTGAACGAACCATGAACGATCCAAGCAAGTTGTGAATGAAACAAAGTGTTGGGTTTGTGAACGAAGTGTGACCAACATGTGGACATGCTGGGCAAGAATGCACGGTGGCATGGGTGGGTGCCCAAGTTTGGAAAATGACACGGTTTGTTCGACGAGCTAAATGAACGTGTTCAGTTGTAAATGAAGAGTTGGGCAGAATGTGCAGCGAGCATTCAGACATACTGATGAGTTGGGCAACTGAGTTTTTCGATGAATGTAAATTTGGCTAAGTGTAAATTTGGGGTTTCCTCCAAGATTTAACTTGTACTTTGAAAGTTGAAGATTCATATATATTGATATACGGGTAGACTCACAATGGGGAGTTGCCCCTCCCTTTATACTATTGTGTATTTATAAATGTTAATGTTGTTCTGGTGAATGTTTATGGTTTTCACTGTGTATAAAGGAAGACATAATACTTGGTTAAGAAGAAATAAACTAAGTACAAATGTTAGGCATAGTCCACAGTCATAAGTATTGGTGAAAAGAAAGTGGTCGGTGGTGCTGCACCTCACTATAGTGCGGTTGGAAGAGTACCGCCAGTGTAGGGGCGGGACAGGTGGTATCAAAGCTGGTGAACTGAATCAAGGAGCTGATTTCGTAGGAAGGCCAAAGACTTGGCAAGGAGTTCAAGTTTTGCAAGTGACATGTGGTATATCAGGGTGATTCAGGTGAATGGTGAATGGTCTATACTAGATCACAAAGAAGGAAGCTGATGGCAAAGATGGCAGGTGAACCTCAGATTATGATCGGTGAGTCTACCCACAGTGCATGTGAAGCTTTCATGAACAAGGTATTGGAACAAATGAGTAGATGGAGCTTTAAATGGGCTTTGATGAAGGCCAAGAATATGAATATTTGGGAAGGTTGTCCGAAGATCAAAGAAGAACTTGAAAAACTCAAGGGCCAATATGAGGATATTGCAGATGTGACAATGATGGAGGACGGACTTGAAAGTATCCAAGTTGGACCAGGATTGTTACACAGTAATTTATCACCACTTTCACTCCCGGTCTTCTCACTGTGTCATGTGTCCAAGTCAAACATGCTTATGATAAACAAATGCTTCCCTGTGCTGCCAATTGACCCACTTTTGCAAAGTTATCTGCCTCATCACATCTGTTTCCTTAATAAACGCACTGATAAGTGCTCATGAACAGACAAACTGCACTGCCCACGCGAAAGTACACATGATTCCCACGATGGCTCGATTTTATGCATAAGCGCAGGTGCTTGTGGTCCCTTCAACGATGATCTGACTATCAAAACTGATTACTTGCGATGTCAACACTGAGGATCAATTCTTTGGCCGCAATGATCCAGATTGGGTGAGTTTTTCCAATAGTCGGCCTTCCAGATGACTTCAGACCTGGTTGTTGGCCTTGTTGATGTCGCTCTTCCTTCCCTGTGTAGCAGTTTCGTCAATTGTGCTACCTTCCTTGGTGATAAGCTCTCCTTTCCACCTTTCATGGAGACTCCTTCTCCTATTTAAACTCTCACCATTGCTATGCATGGCTAGTTGGACAGATTGATAGTTGGCTAGTTGAGTAGTGTTGTGAGTGCTTTGTGAGTTTGCTAGGTAGCTGGTGTGAGTGTGATAAGTGTGGAATTATTGATAGTTTGTCGAAGGTTGTAAGGTACCCTTGATCTTTTGTGAAGCTTATGAGTGAGAGAACTCTTGTATGTTGGGAGATCTATCTTCAAAGAGTGAATGCTTGAAGAACATGCTAGCTGGGCTCTTCCCTGGGAAGGCTTGTGACGTCAAGACTTTGGTTGTAAGCTGACTCTTATTTTATTATTAATGCAATCAATGATGTTTTCTTATGTCTTGTATGTAATGTACTTGATAGTTCATGACTTCTTGACTTTGTGAGTAAATGGTTTATTGCTGTTGCCGGGTTACGTGCTCTGTTGTATTTCCTTTGCTATGTTTCAGGTTGATCACTCGTTGAGGAGAAGGAAGAGGAAGTTGAAGTAGCGCAATGGAACTCCATTGACCGCCGGTTGAGGTAGGCCTCCAACTTGAACTGTTTAAGGAAAGCTATTGTTGATTTGTCCTTGTTTGTGACTAGACCAACTATAGGGCTAGAGGGGTTTCCTCTGTCCGCAAAGGGAACACTTTCCTGCATCACAAATTGGTGACTCCACTGGGGAGGAGCTTTAGCCTTTGTTTTCCTTATTTTCTCTCGCCTTGTTTTTTTTTTTGTTTTGGTCTCTTTTGAAGTTTTGGTGATCGGTTATCTATCCTTTGAGTTTCCTGGGTTAATCTAGGAACACCCCTATTGGACTGAAAGATTGATTGTCTTTGATTTGGGAGTTTTGATTCGCTTGTCACTGTTTTTGAGCTTCATCATAGATTTAATTAGAACAATCGCACTGTCATCACACCCGACCTTTTGTAATATTCTGTTCATCACATAATTACGCCTAACAGTCGCAACGGTTCTGGAAATCAGACCATCACGGGAAAGTCGTGTATTCCCGCGCTGACATTTCTTTGTTGCTAAAGCAACTGCTTCATCAGCACTTTTTGCCGGTGTATTACCTGCGCTGATTGCTGTATAATTGATTTTGTTCAATTTTACCTCCTGAATCCATCAGTCTTGCTAGCCCCTTGCTTTTTCACTTGCTTGATGACTTATTTTTCACTATTTATAGATCGAGGCACTCCCTTGTGAGCTTTGTTGCATGAATCTTGTTTTTTCGCTTATGTGACCTAGATCACTATTTCAAGTTCCTTGAATCTATCGGCTTGGTTGCTTGTTTGCCCAAGGTTCATTTGTGGCTTTCTGTTGCTTGGATTGAGCCTTCGCTTTAGCCTCTTTTTTGGTTGATTGTTTAGTGAATGTTATTGAACCAATTTTGGCATTGATTCGATTTCTTTTCATTACCAAGCATATATTACTAATGATAAAATCTCTCATTAGTAGTATCCATGCACTTTAGGAATTGGTGTCTATATGCATTAAATGACTACAGGTGTTTTCTTGGTTTTCTTGGTTTGGAAATGATCTCTCTACCCTCTCGTAAGTAGGTGTTCATTGAAGAAAAGGATTTTTCGTGCATTCTAGCTGCATCCTAGGATTTATTATATACATACGGTAAGGCCTGAAAACTGAAACATAATCCAAGATCAACTCTAAAATGAACTGAATGAATATAACAACGCAATTGGACATAACGCACAATTATTTAGAGCTGGGCTAGAGATGCGCCCCAGCATCGTTAAACCTAGTCACTTTTGTTTCCAATCAAGGTTGGTGGTTCCTCCTTATGTACTCAATAGTGGTCTAGTACGGACTTGTGCGTCCCACGTACCATTGAGATATGGGGACACCCAACTAGGTTATCACCTTTATCCATAGGAAGCCCGTGTCTGCACCTTACAAGTGTAACCACACGAACACAGCATTTGGGAAAGATTGACCTGTCGTACGAAAGTCCTTGGTTCTCATACGATTGCCAAGGTGTTTATGCAATTTTACGGATTGTCTGGTAAACCTTTTACCTAGTTCTCTAGAGTAGTCACTTTTGCTCCTTTTCGGACTCCCTAAAGGAAAAGGTTCATCTGAGCACTTGTCACTTTAGGCTCATAAAACATTCAAAGGCAACTAGAGTCATCTTTTTGTCCTTTTCTCGACTCTTTAAAGATGAAAAGGTCAAGTTGTGTTCTGGTGTCTTAAAATTTATTCGGCCACGTTCACATTTACCCTGTTAGATCTTGTTTGTGTTAGCTTCAGTAGGTTCCTTTCTAGCTAGTTTTCCTAGGATTTTTGAATCGAATCATCTTGGTGGAATTATCGATCCCATCTCTCGTTCCAAGTGACCAAGGGTTTCCTTCTTCTGTTTCTCCTGAAACACCAGTTGGTAGTGGTACTCTCCCTATTATTCCGAGTATCCAACCGCTGAACTCTCGCACTCCGGAAGATGACTTTTACGATATCCATTGGAACCCCATTTGGGAGCCTTCCGAAGAGGACATTCCTATTACTCTTCCTAGTGTTTTGGTCCCAATGTCTTCCTCTGACATGGATGACACATCCCCCATCGCGAGTGAAGCATCCGCTATAATGAGCAGTGAAATTCCTATCTCAGCAGAGATTCCACCCTTCAGTGTCACCCCTCTTAGTGTCACGTTGCCCTTACGATATAGGGCTTTGAGAGGTGTTATTGGTTCTAGGACCTCCTTTACGGGTTCTATGTGGGATCACAACATCACTCTGACTTTGGGGTCTTTTATTCCTCAAATTCACAATACATCTGTCACTTCAGTCCCAACTGTTCCAACTGTCTATGTAGCTTCTTCAGCGCCTGTTGTTGGTGACATCACTGTATCCTCGGTTGTGACCATTGTTGTTGGACCGTCCCCCAGTTCGGCAAATAGTGGCTCATCGGCACCTACATCCGGAGTTGTCGATCCTATGCTTAGTGCCCCACTATCTTCTGGTTCCATTCTAGTGGGGGGGCATACGATCAGTATTTGCAAGTTGTCTAGAATCCGGGCTCGCAAGGTCCGCTCCATTACTATGATCCCATAGGGCATCCTCTTTATCTTGTCGATCCCTTGCCATCTCACCCTGCGGTTGAGGTCTCAGTCCCGTTAGTTGTTGCTTGGGGTACCTCTGGTTACAGCGGTGGCTAAGTACCCCCTGCAAATCTTCAAGGAGCACCTTATAAAGGTCAGCCGTCTTACACGCAGCCTCCCTATGGGTAGCAGTATTATGGACAATCTTATCCAAGGCAACCTGGAGACCAACAAGGACAACCCTTCCAGGGACAACCTTCAGCCTATGGTGGTTCATCTTTTACTTATCTCGGGCAACCCTCTGGAAATCTAGGACAACCTTATATGCAACAAGGACAACCGAGGGTCCAATAGGGATACCCTTCTGGGCAACCATCTGGAAATCTAGGATAACCTTATATACAGCAAGGACAACCTATGGTCCAGCAGGGATACCCTATTGGGTAGGGTGGTTAGCCTTACGTACAGCAAGGTCAACCCACTGCCCATTCTGGTCAACCATCTGGGCAAGTTGGTCAACCTAAAATCCAATCAGGTTAGCCAACTGTCCAGTCCGCTCAGCCATCCGGTCCATCAGGACAGCCCTCAGTTGTGCAAGGACAACCCACTACCCAGCAGGCTCAACCTTCTGGGCAAATGGGACAAACTCAATCTCAACTAGGTCGACCTTCTGCCTAGGTGACTCAGCCCCAATCCTCTCAAGGACATCTCTCTGGGCCTGCTCAACCGGGAATCCAAATGGTTGTTGCTTCTCAAGCTCCACCCGATTTTCAGCCCCAATCTGGGCTCCAGACCTAAGCTAGTCTTCAATTGTAGGGTGGATCTCAACTTCAACCTTCTTATCAAACACAGGCTGGCCCCTAGGCTTAGTATGGGGCCCAACAACCTTATGCTTTCCAGCAATCCCAGGGGCAAAGCTCAATTTGCCCGATATCAAAATTATCAAAAAATGCAGGTGAGTCCTTATCAGAATTACCAGCAACCATATGTTGCTCCTGTAGGTCAAGTTGGTAACCAATGGAATGTTGGGGGGCAGATCCAGGGTCAACCATCCAGTTATAGCTATAACCACTACGGACAAAATACCTACAGACATAACCCTTATGGGTCGAGTCTCTCTGGACAAAATCAATGGGGGCAACCAACGACTAGATGGAACCCTGGTGCTACCTCTTATCGGCGACCACAAATGTCCTTTAATCCTCAGTTACCCTTCTTAGCAACGTTGGAGCTGCCAGATGTGTCCAAACTGACCAATGATCCTATTCTTCATAGTCCATATTGGCCACCAGTTCCAACTAAGATTCCCGGTGATTGTCCCAAATTCGATGGCAAGGCTGGAGAAGACCCCCAAGCCCACGTTATGATTTATCATCTATGGTGTTCGTCAAATTCATGGCTTGACAATTCAATCTAGCTCTGCCTTTTTCAAAGGACCCTCACTGGCTCTGCTGCTAAGAGGTATATTGAGCTAGCTCGCGGATCTTTTCAAGATTTAACTTGTTGGCGATGGCATTTTTAACTCATTTTCAGTTGTTGATTCGGTATGAGATAGGCACACATCTCCTCATGTCCCTTAAACAAGATACAACCACGCACATCTCCGATCACATCCATGAGTGGAGACAACGTCGTCGTTTGATTAAGTTTTGGATTCTTGATCAACTCCTAACCGATTGGTTTACGACCTCATTTGTCCCTCCAATCACCCGGGACATCGCTATGGGGGCATGTGTAACTGAAGAGCAGGCTATTGCGCGTGCTCAGTACCTTGACTTGGTTTACTCCCAGTCCGGTATGCTATATGATTATTTTCCTGATGCCCCGAGGCCCAGAACTTCCAAAGATCCACCAAAGCCATCTGTTGACAGTGTCATTGGTTCTGTAAATTCGTCCTCTAAGAAATCTTTCGCGAACCCTGGGAAGAAAAAGTCGAATGCTTCGAATGAAAATACTTCTTGGGATGTGTCTAATTCTGGTAATACTTCCGAGGTTAACATCGTCCAGTCCACCACGGCGGATAAAGCCTCGAAAGGAAAAAAGAAGGGAAAAGGGAAAAATAAAGCTGATCAACCCAAGCAGGATTCCCCTAAACCTCCACCCAAGGAAGGGACTAAATGCAGGCCTAAGTATCCTTGTCTTATCTGTGACGAGGATCACTATACCAAAGACTGCCCTAGGCGGTCTGAAGTTAGTCGCTTGTTGAAAGCTGCTCCTGGGACTCCTACGGTGTTGAAAGAACCTTTCCCCTCATAACAAACGCAAATGGTGGCTGACCCATCCCAATCCTCCTCTCCCTTTGGTTCTCAAGTGTTCATGGCTGGGATGATCCCCGTTCACATTAGCACTCGAGCAAAAGAATATCTGTCGCCTACCGGGAAAGAGCATGAGGTCCCCTCTGGCACTCCTCCGTCTAGTTCTGGTTCGCTCCATATCAAAAGACCTAGCACTAAGACGTCTATCCGAACCCCTCCTAAAGGTGTAATCAGGAAATCTTCTTACAACCCTAATTCTCATGCTACTCAGCACTACAGCATCGTTGAGGACTTAGCCTAGGCTCCGTCGGCTATGTCAGCTCTAGAATTTCTCCAGAGTTGCCCCTTCAAGAGGAAGTCCTTGCTATTGGCTATCGGTGGCATCGACCCGACCGACTCGGATCTGATCACTTTTGATCTCGAAAGCCATGTACCGAGACTGCCTCACCAGATTGCCTGCCTTATCTAGGTGATCATCAACTCTAAAACAATTCATCATACGGTCATTGATGAAGGCGCTTCAACTTGCATTATGTCTATTGCTTATTGTAAGGCTATTAGTTCTCTGACCTTGAGTCAGTCTCCTACAACCTTGGAAGCCTTTGATGGGAGAGAGTCTCACCCCTATGGTATACTCCAATGTTTGCCTATTACTTTGGAAGGGAAGATTGTCGAAGTGGAAGTTGAAGTTGTTGATGCTAACCTAACTTACAACCTCCTTTTGGGCTGAAGCTAGACGTATGTCATGCGAGCCGTGGCTTCATCTCTATTTTGTTTCATTCGTTTCCCTTATTAAGGGAAGATTTTCATAGTAGACCAACTATCTTTCTTTGCATCCTCTTCCGAAGGCAACGTGCCTTTTGTGGAGCATACCTCCATTCCATTAGAGAGTGTGGGAGTTGGGCTCTTTAAAGATCCTTCCCTCATGGGTGTCTTTTCACTCCCACCTCCGACCATCGCTCCTATTAATATGATTTCCGTTCGATCTGATCTGTGGGTTCTTCCCCGCATTGACCAGATAGAATCATGGGGCGATGAGATGTCGTTGAGTCCTGCGGAGCTCAACTACATCGAAATTGTTTTTGCATTGGCTCCCCCTCCCGAATCTACTCCTTTGAGCAGAGCTCCTGACTCGTATGTTCATTCCCCTTTGCTTGGAGACTATGCTTCTTCGAATCATTTAAAGGAAATATTTCCTTCTGATGAAGCCATTATTGAGACCATGTCTCTCAAGGAACCCCCTTGGTCCAATCTCTGCCATTGTTCCTCGTTCCTCCCTGCCCACTGGGAAATGCTTGCCTGTCTCGAGTGGTTTTCTCCTTGTCTCCCCTCATAACCCCTTCAGATACCCATCCAAGTTTATCAAGTGTCCTCTGAAGAGAACATGGGAAACATCACGCAAACATGGCCAATCGACATCTCTGTTAAACCAGGGATTGTCGAGCATATCCATGTTGGAGTAACTTGTACTCCTGAGGAGATTAAGCTCTATATTGGTCTTTTTTGTGAATTTCATGACGTGTTTTCTTGGTCTTATGAAGAAATGCCCAACATCGACCCAAGTATTGTGGTGCATGAGATACTCACATATCCGGGAGCTAAGCCTGTCCGACGGCGTTTACGCCCCATGAACCCCCGAAAGGGTGTGGCCATTAGAGCGGAAGTTGAAAAGTTTCTCAAGGCTGGTTTTATCTACCCCATCCCACTCACAGATTGGGTTTCCAATATTGTCCCTGTGAATAAAAAGCAGGGCACCATCACGGTCTATGTTGATTACCGTGATATTAATCGAGCCTATCCCAAGGATAACTACCCAACACCCTTCATTGCCCATCTCATTGATGAGTGTGACAGAAGTGAAATGTACTCATTTATGGATAGTTTTTTTGGTTACAACCAGATTAATATCGCACCCACTGATCAACACAAGATCACCTTTATCTGTCCATGGGGCACTTTCGTCTACAAAAAGTTTCCTTTCGGTTTGAAAAACACTAGTGCTACCTTCCAACGCATGATGTCCTATGCATTCCATGATATTCGCCACATCGTGCAGCCTTACCTGGATGATCTACCAACTCATTCAGCTAAACGCTAGGACCATCCCACCCACCTTCGCGAAATATTTCTCAGCTGTTGACAGTGCCGCATCCAGCTCAATCCACATAAGTGTGTCTTCTTCATAGAATCTGGAAGACTTCTTGGGTTCATTGCCTCCCAAGAGGACATCCGTTTGGACCCCCTTAAGGTCGAGGCCATTCTGAATCTTTCTCCCCCTGCTTATTTGTAGCAATTATAGAGCTTGCAGGGCAAAGAAATTTTTTTACGATGCTTCATTCCGAATTATGCCGAAGTGGCCAAAGGTTTTACGCAGTTACTATAGTGGGACACCCCTTTTCGTTGGGATGCTCAAGAGTCCTTCAAGCACCTCAAGGCTCTCCTTGTTTCGGCTCCTTTGTTGTGTCCTCTTGATTATCATCGCGACTACACTCTGTATTTGGCCATTTACGATATCACTATTGGCATGGTTCTCGTTCAAGATGATGATGATGACACTAAGCACGTCATTTATTATCTCAACCGCAATCTAATAGATACAAAATATCGATATGCTCACATCAAGAAGTTGGCATTGGCTGTTGTTTGTGCCGTCCAACTTTTCTGCCATTATATCTTATTGTACACTACGACAGTGGTTTCTGATTGCAACCCGATGCCATACATCCTGTCATGTCAGCTACTGGGGGATAAGTACTCGAAGTGGATTGTTATCCTCCAAGAGTTCGACTTGGAATTCACTACTTCCAAGTCCAAGAAATCCCTCGTCTTTGCTGAATTGTTGTGATCTTTTCCATCTCTTACCGCGCCCTCTCGGTTAGAGGACCATATTCCAGACGAAACCCTCTTCTTAATCAGCACCTTCGATCCCTGGTACGGGGATATCATTGTCTATCTACAGACGTCCTCTCTTCATCCTGAGATATATAAGGATGCTTGACGATGGATTTGCCATCAATCTCAGCCATATCGCATTATTGGGGACACCTTGTACCGTCTCAGTGCTGACTTTGTTCTCTGCCAATGTTTAACACTCAAGGAAGCTGAGTGAGTTTTAAATGACTGCCATTCTGGCACCTATGGTGGTCACATGTCCAGATATGCTACTGCTCAAAATATCCTCTGCGCTGGTTACTTTTGGCCCTCCATCTATAAGGACTACTTTCTTGTCGTCTGTTCTTGTCATGAGTGCCAAATCTACCAGTGGAAGATACGTACGCCTCCCGCTCCATTGCACCCTGTTGTTACCGCCAGCTCTTTTGCAAAATGGGGCATTGATTATATGACGTGTAACCCTCACTCGGCTGGGGGGCATGGGTATATCATCGTTGTCGTTGATTACTTCACAAAATGGGCCGAGGCGATGCCCACACTATCTGAAGATGGTCACACAACGGCGCAGTTTTTGTTTAATCATGTCATCTCACGGTTCAGAGTCCCTCAGGCCATCGTCACTGATCACGAAAAGAATTTCCGTAATCATATGATGACTGAGCTTACAACCCAGTTAGGCTTGCAGCACGATAGCTTGACCCCATACTATCCTCAGGCCAATGGCCAAGTAGAATCCGTCAACAAGGTTCTAGTTACGATGCTTCAACGAACCATTGGCATGCACAAGTCCAACTAGCACTTGATGTTGTTGTCTGCCTTGTGGACCTACTGAACCTCTGTGAAGGATGCCACCGGTTTCACTCCCTTCCAATTGGTTTATGGACTGGAGGCTACCCTTCCCATCGAGTGCGAGATCCCTTCTTTAAAATTAGCCATCGAATTACTCCCCGACACTACTCCGGTAGAGGAACGCCTTCATTACCTGAAGCAGCTAGACAAGACTCGTCGACTAGCCTCTCTAGCTATCAAAGCATAGAAGAAGCAAGTGAAAACTCACTTCGATCATATTGTTCATCCTCTTTCTTTTGTTGAGGGAGATTTAGTCTTGCTATATGATCAATCCAATGATAAGCTGGGGGTAGACAAATTCGAGCCCATGTGGCACAGGCCTTATATTGTAAAGCGAGTTTTGCAAAAAGGACCCTATGAGCTGATTGGCTATGAAGGGAACACTCTGGATAAGCCTCGAAATGGGCTTTACTTGAAAAAATATTATGCGTGAATTCCAAGCACTCTGATTTGTACATACGTGTGTTTTAGCAAGTGTGTTGTGTGTGCATGTTTTCATGTTTTTGGCTTGGTGTGTCGGCGTGATTACTACTTATTGTGTCCTTTTACTTCTTGTGCAGATGTCTGGTGTGCCTTACATTGGTTTCACTGATGGTGCCTCCCGTAGTACACGCAACCTGTCTTCTGTGGCATGGGTGATCTACAATCCTCATGGTGAGCTAGTAGACCTTCAAGGTGTATGTCTAGGTTGTACCACGAACAATATGGCTTAGTGTAGTTATTGAGTTACTAGCCGAGGCGATCAATCTCGGTATTCGAACATTGGTGGTGAACATGGATACTCAGCTTGTCGTCCACTAGCCCAACGGACGTTATTCCGTCAAAGACCATCGGATTCTAAGGCTATATCTACGTGTTAAATTGTTGGAAAAGAATTTTGATTTCATCACATATCAACACATTCCAAGACGATTAAATACATTAACTTATGCATTATCCAATTATGTATTAGATAGACATTTGCATAACATGTAATCAAAGTAGCAAATAGAAGCATAAAAAACATAATAAACCATAGGAATA
>APFE030526872.1:16312-44690 GCA_000404065.3 Pinus taeda
TATATATCGTGTGCCGCATCAAGGCGCTCAAAAAATAAGTGTATATGTCCAAGTAGAGTCTGTGATCTTCGTACATCTGAGACACATGTCTCTCAAAAGAATCATTAACAAAAAATAGACCTAGGCGTCTACTGTGGTGGGTTGTGCTCCATATAGCACAGAGCCGCCTGTGCCACCCACCTCAACAGGCTGTGTGCCCTGGTCTCACCCCAACTGTATGGATCTGTATTGCTACGGTGACCTCCTCGACCCCCTGGTAGTCAGGGATCCTCGCCATCAGTCCCTCAAGGTTTCCGGCCATCGTGTCCACCTCGTCATCTGCCAGGGGAGCCATGGCTAGTGCTATGATGCCTTGCGTATCCTTCCATGCCTCTGGAGCCAACCCACCAGGTCTCACTGGTCCTACATCTGCACTTCCACACTATTCATCATTAGGACATATACATGAAAAAATAAAAAAACATCATATAAAAATAAAATGTAAAAAATGTGTGATCAAGTCTCTTACCACCATCATCCCACTGCTCACCATCGGGCATCTGCATATCAGGATCTCTGCAAAAGTCCATGCCTGCATACAGCCAATCCTTGACAAAGATCACCTGACACTCCAACCACTATCGAAACAGTATCCCCCACGATACTGGTCGCCCACCACCTCCTCATGGCATGACATGCGCCCACCAAGTAGCTCTGGTCTCATGTGGTCTGGGCACGTCTAAATCCATATCCTAAAGCTACAGTGTTGGCACCCACTCTAGCATGAGCGGGACTAAGATGGAACTGTAACCAAACTACTTTGTCTCCCCTCGATGACATCTGGTAAGCTGCCTTTTCATGTTTGTGGTCACCGTGTCTGCCCAGTTAAACATCATTGGGTTGAGACATTCGAGAGCCAGCTGGAGATGTGTCTTCGAAGCCCATTGTTGGGCTTGGGAGCCCACTTCCCATGTCACCATGAATAACATGGCTCGAAGAATCACGTCTTCACTATCGGGATTGCCACCTTCTCGCTCTTCGTTTTGCGTGCCCGTGGGCACACCCGAGCCATGAGGGTCTCTAGTGATTCGTCCCCGGGATGTTGGCCCTCCAAGATCGACCTCACACCTCGATGGGATAGCCTAGTCAAAAAAAATATATCTGTGGCATCGAATTCGATATCCCAACCTCGGATAACAAATCTCTCATCTTTAGGATTTCAGGCCTGGATCAATGGCTCCAGCAAATCGGGCTGTGATCGGAGGTGAGGAGTAAGGAAGAATTTGAGTAACCCACATGCCCGCAATGCGTTTCGACACCCCACATCGGCGAAAGCTTGGATATCATTGTCATCGTGTGTTCGTTCTTGCCAGACGAACACCATTATAGCCTACATGATGAAGAAATTCCATTAGCACCCTTGTCGCAAAGATTTAAACGTTGCTTTTATAAAAAAATAGTCGCGTGACATCATCATCATTGTTCCTAAAACAGATGCGATAACCATGGCACGCTAATGTTAATTTCTCCCGATCATCGTGGAAGTACCTCACTTTTCCACGATGATCGGGTCATGGTTTGTGTCAATTTTTATCGGTCATCGCGGACCCAAAGGCAAAACCCGCGATGACCGAGACAAGAATTCGTTTTTAAAAAACTGCCTAAGCTAACACATCCCATGGTCAAATGCAGTAAAAATGACATTGAACTGAAGCGTAGGATGAAATCTACCTACCTAGAAGAAGTTTCGACACAAACGGTGGACGAACGGGCCGGAATGAGCTCGCAAACTTCGGTGCTCCAAAATGCTCTACAGTGCATAAATAGTGAAAATGGTAAAAATTCAATGGTAAAACCCCTTTTTATAGTAATTTTTGGGAAATAAAATGTTATATTTGATATATGTGGGTTTTTTCCTCTTATTTACCATATGTTTGAATTAAATATGATTTTTCTAAGCTATGTTGTTTATTTTATATCGAATGGGTTTTATGTGAGACTTGCTTTGTGCAGATCTATAGGTGATGGAGTTCCATTTGATCCCTGAAGTCGTCTTTAAGCCCTTTTCCTGACTCAAAACATGAAAAGATAGCCGAGTTACCCCTCTCGACTCGTTAAAATTAAACAAGAGGTGGTCGCCTTTAAGCTCTTTTCTGACCGTTTAAATGAGAAAATATTGTTGGGCCTTTGTTGTTTTAGGCTCGTTAATGGTTACGAAATGACATGATTTCGATCACTTTTCTACTTTTTCAGATCAAAGTCACTAACTATGAAAAGTACTCCTTGATTGTAATGGTCAGGCGGTTCTTTTGAGTGTTGTTTTATACTTTTTCAGGCTCGAGAGACACAACTTTACGAAAAAGGACCCCCTTGGAGTTTTCTTTTCCGTGTCTTTTTCAAACTCCCTAAACATGAAAAAGACTTCAAGTTTTGCCTATGTAGGACGCATTAAACCCTGACGACATTGAACTCATCATCATGACGAGGATCAAGCTTTTCCTCCCTAGGGCTCGTTAAACTATTACTAGGTTGGATTCAATAATGGGTTTTTAGTCAATTGTCTATGGCAGCGAGTCACTCTTGAACATCGACACTTCTGCTTCTTGTCGAGTTGGGACATCCATACATCATCCTCTAGCCTTCCGCAGGTTTGGGTTGTCATTTAGCCTCTTTCCATCTGATCCATGTTGTTTGTATCAAGCCTCTGATCCTTTGGTACCTGAATGCTGCCACCCTCCGGAGTCGTGTCGCAAACATGTTCAAGAGTATAATCCTTTTGCAGTTTACACCTATGTCTCCATTCCTGATACTCTGTTGCACCATCTACCACTTGTTCCTTATCTTGTGTCATTGATGGGGGAAACATTATGGCCCTCCTACGATGGGTCGTCTCATGTCAACATCAGCTCATTATCCAGGAGATTGATCTAGAGATCCCCTTTGGTACCCTGGAGCTTGCATGCCTCAATGGCAAGTTCTTCGCACCTGACAGTCGATTTGCATCATTGGTCACCGATTGGGTGATTCCACGAGTGTTCGAATTCAGCTCATTTCTTCGCACTTCATGGATTGTACTAGATAGTACCTTGAGAGCCATTGTCATCATTGTTGGTTTCTCTCGCGCTTGTTAATGGTTTCCATTACTAACCGTTAATCAAGCAACTTTCTATCATGCTCGACTTCGACACCTCCATTCGCATGATAGAATTTGTACTATTGGTCGGTTGGGTTCAAGACCCCGAGCTCAGATTACATACGCTCAGGCTATGTGGATTGGTTTATGATTACATGACTCATTGATGGATGGCTACGACCATACTTGAGTCTTCATAGATGGCTGCGACCATGCCTTTATCATTATCATGGTCTCATTAGCTAGGTGGTTGCTTCCATACCACAAACCTATGTCGTATGTCTTTTGGATGGTTGTGCCCATGCCTAGACTACATGTACTTCAGAGATATCAGTTCAACTTGCCCACAGGTCCTTCCAGATGGTGTTCCAGCTCAGTTGTTTTGTACAACATTTCACCCCTCCCACTCTCTAGGGCTTCATACTTTAGGGGGCATCTGTTACATAGTTATTTATCACCACTTTCACTCCTAGTCTTCTCACTGTGTCATGTGTCCAAGTCAAACATGCTTACGACAGACAAATGCTTCCTTGTGCTGCCAATTGACCCACTTTTGCAAAGTTATCTGCCTCATCGCATCTGTTTCCTTAATAAACATGCTGATAAGTGCTCATGAATAGACAAACCGCACTGCCAGCACAGAAGTACACGTGATTCCCACGATGGCTCGATTTTATGCATCATCGCAGGTCCTTGTGGTCCCTTCAACGATGATCTGACTATCAAAACTGATCACTTGCGATGTCAACACTGAGGATCAATTCTGTGGCCGCAATGATCCAGATTGGGTGAATTGTTCCAACAGTCGGCCTTCCAGATGACTCTAGACCTGGTCGTTGGCCTTGTTGATGTTGCCCTTCCTTCCCTGGTGTGGCAGTTCTGCCAATTGTGCTACCTTCCTTGGTGATAAGCTCTCCTTTCCTCCTTTCATGGAGACTCCTTCTCCTATTTAAACTCTCACCATTTCTATGCATGGCTAGTTGGAGAGTTTGATAGTTGGCTAGTTGAGTAGTGTTATGAGTGCTTTGTGAGTTTGCTAGGTAGCTGGAGTGAGTGTGATAAGTGTGGAATCATTGATAGTTTGTGGAAGGTTGTAAGGTACCCTTGATCTTGTGTGAAACTTATGAGTGAGAGAACTCTTGTATGTTGGGAGATCTATCTTCAAAGAGTGAATGCTTGAAGAACATGCTAGCTGGACTCTTCTCTGAGAAGGCTTGTGACGTTAAGACTTTGGTTGTAAGCTAACTCTTATTTTATTATTAATGCAATCAATGATGTTTTTCTATGTCTTGTATGTAATGTACTTGATAGCTCATGACTTCTTGACTTTGTGAGTAAATGGTTTATTGTTGTTGCCGGATTACGTGCTATGTTGTATTTCCTTTGCTTTGTTTCAGGTTGATCACTCGTTGAGGAGAAGGAAGCAGAAGCTGAAGCAGCGCAACGGAACTCCATCGACCGCTAGTTGAGGTAGGCCTCCAACTTGAACTATTTAAGGAAACCTATTTTTGATTTTTCATTGTTTGTGACTAGACCCACTCTAGGGCTAGAGGGGTTGCCTCTGTTCACAGAGGGAACACTTTCCTGCATCACAAGGATCGTGTGGTTTGCAGACATTGATGGATGAGGATACTCACATGGAGGAGCCTCATGATGTTGCAAGTATTATTGATACTTATGTTTCAGTTGAGCATTTGTTAGATGAACTGTATGCAAAGAAGAGCAAAATCAGTTTGCCAATGCAAGGGGTGATTTTACCATGGATGTCTATGATGAGACCTTGTATGGAGAAGCAAGGACCATTGACTATTGTAGTACTTGTTGGGGTTGTTTGCGAACTTATGGTAGAAGGTGAAAAGGCCCGTGACAAGGGAGGAACCTGATGATCATTGCGGAGGAATCGATCATGCCTTAACCACATAGAGAATTGGCTAAGTGCCCGAAACCAAGAGGAAGCCTTGGGGGAACCTTTAGTGGGGGAGCCATGGTGGAGAGGCTCATGTGATGATGATATGGTTGGGTGAGCGAGTTCACTAGACCGAATTTGCAGGCTTCGATATAAATGACCGATTGTTGTGATGGGCCTACTTAGTTGGAAAACATGGGCAACATGATTCATAGACATCAGGTTGATGACATGGAGCATGGCAGCCTTATGCAGGGACATTATGCAGGAGCACTTGTAGAGGTGTCACTTATGGACATCCAATGAGGAGTGCCAAGGCAGGGATGTTATGCAGATGAATTTGTTGATGTGACATGGAGAGGTTTTATGAGCTGATGGAGAGGTTGTGCACTCTTGTACAACAAGGCCATGGACTAGTTGGAATTGTGAGCAGACTAAGAGCATTCCCACTACATGGAGAGTTGAGGCATCTTGCAGAGACCTTTGAGCCGAGAAATGTATGCTTGCTGGGATGTTGGTTGGAGACGACTCATGGAGCTCATGATGACATGAGGTTGTGACTTTGAGGGACTTCATATTATGGTGGACTTGGAGGATCTAATGCATTGAGGAGCTGAGGTCAAGGACTTTGATGCAGGATGGGTTGCATACTTTTGAGTACATGTATGGGTGTGCTTGAAAGAGTGACTTGATATGGAGGATCAATATTAGACACTTCAGAGTGATGGAGTTACAATTATGATGATGCCTTGGTGGCAACACTTGAGCATGGTTTGAGCCGAGACTTAACCACTTATGACACATGGATGGATGAGAGAGTTGTATTCTTGTTTCTATGGCAGACTTGAGGGATGGCACATTACAAATATGATGGAGGTTTCTTCATGGACCTAGATGTGGCACATCAAGAGTCGGGTTTGTTGAGAGGATCTCTTCACTTTGGGGAGATGAATGTTTTGCAGATGGGTGATGATGTTGGATAGATGCGACTGATTTTATGCAGCACAGTGATACCAAACATCATGGGCAGCATGTTGCAGATGAGATAGAGATTACTTCATGGACCTGGGCATGGCTTATACTTATATGGAAATGGATTCTTGATGGAGTTGATGTTGTGGTAGGATTCTAAGAAATGACTAACGATGGCATAAGGATGTGCATTCTTATGGTTTGAGTGTGACAGTTGGACTAATCACCTGACTAGTTCAAATCATGAGGGTTGACAATGTGCAGAGATGTGTTAGCATTATGTTGGAGTATCATGGTAGCAGTTCACAAGATGACGATACATGATGAGGTAGACACGATGTGTTGTAGTAAGTATGTAGCTTGAGATGGAGGGGCCAACCTTCAACAGTGGGAGCAACATGTGGAGATTGCAACATATGTGGTTGATGATCATGGATTGAGGTTACTTTCTGATGTATGACATACCGATGCATTACATGTGTTGGTATGGATATCTTGGTGACAAATGGTTGCAGGATGAGAGATTGTCAAGGATGACAATGATTTCAAGTGGGGGAGAATGTGAGGACCATGAGCTGCAGGGCATTTGGGTGTGTGGGCGAGTGGACGACCTGCGGCCTGGTGGGAGACATGTGAAGTGAAATGGTGAAAAATGCGAAGTGTTTGAGGGTGGTATGTTTATACCATGTGGGTGCTCCTGGGCAACCTGACTTGTGGGCAAGCCGACGGGTGAACCAACACACGAGTGGGAGGCCCCGGGCATGTGAACAGGCGGGCCAACGGATGAAACATGGAACAGGCTGACAGTTGTGCAAGATGGTGGCAGGTCCGCCGAATGACCATACAACTAGCGGAAAAGCTTATATATAGGCCAAGATCAGTTGAGATGGAGGCATTCGAACTTGGACGAGCAAGTGGAGTCAAAGTGCGAGCTAAGGCACAATTCTGCGGTGGATCCGAACGTGCGAATGTGCCCGCATGATGGGCAAACCGAACAGGGCATGTGAGGGTGTCATTTGGGAGGTTCTTGCAGGGCGACTTGGTGAGGGAATCCACTGAAAAGAGGTTCGTGCAGGGCGACCCGGTGAGGGCGACCTGGTGAGGGCGTCCGCTAAATGAAGGTTCATGTAGGGTGACACAATGAGGGCATCCACCGAAAAAAGAGCAGGTGAACTAGAGGGAGTGAACGGGAGTTTGTGTAGGCAGTACTACATGCAGCACACCAAACAAAGGGAGGTCAAGTCCGTGAAAGGGAGTTTGGGCGAGAGGTGACACAGGTGCATGTGTGCTACTGAACAAAGGCACAGTTGGTTAAATGATAATGTCGGGTAGGGTAACATGGTGAGGGCATTTGCTGAACGAACAGTGAATGAGCCAGGAAAGGTGCAAATGAAACGAAGTGTTGGGTTTGTGAACGAAGTGTGAACGATGTGCAGACGTGCTGGGCAAGCATGCACGGTGAGACGGGTGGGCGTCCAAGTTGGGCAAGCGACACAGTTCATTCGATGAGTTGAATGAACATGCTCAGGGGTAAACGAAGACTTGGGCAAAACGTGTGGTGATCATTCGGATGTGCCGACGAGCTGGGTAACCAACTTTCCCAATGAGTGTAAATTTGGATAAGTTTAAATTTGGGGTTTCCTCTAAGATTTAACTTGTACTTTGAAAGTTGAAGATTCATATATATTTATATACAAGCAGACTCACAATAGGGAGTTGCCCCTCCCTATATACTATTGTGCATTTATACATGTTGATGTTGTTATGGTGAATGTTTATGGTTTTCGCTATGTATAAAGGAAGACATTATACTTGGTAAAGAAGAAATGAATTAAGTACGAATTTTAGGTGTACTATACAGTCACAAGTATTAGTGAAAATAAAGTGGTCGGTGGTGTTGCACCTTGCTATAGTGCAGTTGAAAGAGTACTGCCAGTGTAGGGGTGTGACACTGGCGGCCCAACGGCCCAGGGGGTTGGCGAGATGATTCCGGGAATCACCCTGCCCTCTGTCCCACCATGGCTGTCATGCCCCCAGGCCAGCGGTAGTCTTTCAACCGCACTTAGCAGGGTGCGGCACCACCGAACACTTTCTTTTCACCAATACTTATGTTCATGGACTAAGCCTAACCACTTATCCTACTTAGTTTGTGTTTCTAAACCAAGTAATTATTAATGTTCCTTTATCCCAATGAACACCCATACACATTCATTATTATCAACAATCATACATGAAGAACACAATTGCACAATTTAAAGGGAGGGCCAACTCCCAGAACAATAAGTCTGCCCAAATAATATATTATACAAGTTTACAAAGTTACAATACTTTACAAGTATACTTGGAAACCCTAGGTTTCATACTTAGACAATTTTACAACATCATCACACCTTCGTGTGATAGCCAAGATTTCCTTGCCCAAGTCGGGCGAGTGTGTCCTCATACGAGCTGCCAACCAAACTTCACAACCGAACCTTGTCGATGAGCAGGTGACCTCACCCGAGTCACCCTTCGTTCACCTTCACACAGAGGGCGAACGACCTCACCTGAGTCACCAAGACACCCCCACGTTTTCCTTCACACAATAGGTGGGCACTCACCTGAGCTGCCCAAGAACCCGTGCATGCCTTCGCACAACCGGGTGCTCGCGCCTTCACCCACATCCCATCGCCTTCATTTAACCGATTGGTGCTCCTTGCCCTATGCCTTTCCCCCAATACACCTCTATGTGGTAACTCGTGCAGCGTTTCCCAAGCTTGTGCACATCTGGCTACACTCCAACCTACACCTTGTATCTATGCGAACTGTGCCTTATTTGTCTTGATCAAAGGTCAATGTGCAATGTCTCAAATGCCATCCATCGCTCCAACATATATGTTATCCAGCACAGTCGTGCCACTCCCTTGGCTGACACTTACAATTCATCAACCAATGCCTTTCCATCGCATTTCTATGTGGTTAGCCCATCGGCCAACTCTCCAACGCGATCCATCAACCATCAACTTGACTTAGGTGAACACCCACGCTGTCCATTGTATAAACATGTAACCGCTCCCCACACTTTGCATTATTTCAAGTGTCGCTCATGCACTCTCCCTCGTACTTCACATTGGTGGACGAGTTATGAACTGTAAGTCCTTACATCCTCCTCCACCTGAAATCATTGTCATCCTCGAAAACATACCATCCTGGTAACCATCCACCAAGATCATCAAAATCTATCTCAATCCTCGGTCCATGATATCAACTCCTCCACATACTACAAACATCCCTGCAACATATGTAGAACTCCCATCTCCATCATGTGTCGTCCCATCCTGTGAACTGTCCTCCTCATGTTCCTGATGCCAACATCTCTCTGGTACACTGCTAGCCCCCATGACTTGAACTAGTTGGGTGATCAATCCAACTGTCACGCTAAAATCATAAGAATGTCCATCCTTATCCCTTCACTAGCCTATCTTGGATTCTTCCACATCTTGGACTCACCAAGAATCTCTCCCATGCTCAAGTCCATGGAAACTCCATCCCATCTGCAACATGTCATGATGCTTGATGCCAAGCCATCCGTGCACCATCTGTCATACTTGCTCAACCTATTTTAAGGACTCACTGCCATGAGCAACTAACAATGAGCCCCATCTTCTTTCCCATCTAAGAAGATGTGGAGGAAGTAGAGCCTGAAGGCTCAACCTCACTAATCATCTCAATCCATCTGCCATGATTTTCTATCTCCATACTCTATAGATAAGTGACCCGATCCTCGTCTCGGACATTCAGCCTCACATAAGCCTGATCATTATCATCATCATCCTCAACCACTTCTAGCCTTCTTAACAAATCCAAGATACTATCAGAAAGTGTCCTGATGACCAATGACTGCACGGTAAGCTTTGTCTCAACCATAGACAACCTCTTACTCATATCTTCCATCTGCTTCTCATCCTCCATTTGCATTACTACCAACTTACAATCAGGCTTTGTCACTCCAATGGTTGGTACGCCAATGGGTACATCCAGATAAAAGTTGCACAATCAATATATTTTCTAATAATGAATGAGGAAATTACAAGATATTTATACAATCATAGTCTCAAGATAGGAATGCTATCTTAGACTTACAGTAGTGTGGTTGAGAGATTCTCTCAACCACACACTAATCTAGGAAAAACTAAATCCCTATAATGTAGGAACAAACTCCTCAAATGGAGAATTGTAACCATAGACAAGTAGGAATTAATAATTTTCAACTCCCCCCCTTAATGACTACTTGTCATGATAGTGAAATCCACCATCATCATCACACGAATTGCATGTACAAAACCTCCAAAAACAAAATCTGTCGCCCTCAGACAGATCCACAATCTGCAAATTTTATGTTTCCAATACAGCTGAATTGATCTGATCTGCCTCTCCTGCAGATCCACTTGAAGGTGAATTGGCGCGATCCTGAATGATAAACCCGCGCCCATTAGTGCGATTAATGGCCTAACAGACGCGCCAGTTGGCCTTCTTGGCGATGCTCTCAGTGCGAAAAACGCCAATCCCCTTCTACTCAGAAAAAAGATATCTGAGTCCGAGCCAGGTGTTACTGCAGTCCACCTGCTCCTACGAGCACAAAGCTCCTATGTACACACAGCCACAAGGGCAATCTGCCACCACCGGGCAAGTCTGATTTACCACCACCGGGCAAATCCACGGACTTCATCTGCTTCCACCGAGCAGATCATAGAGCTCTGTTTCGCCACCACTGGGCAGATCCGATCTGCTACCACTGAGCTGATCAAGGATCTCAATTTGCCACCATCGGGCAACTCATGTAGCCACTAAGGCTCTACAGATGGTTTATGGTTCACCACCAACCGTCACATCACAGTGACAAAAGATGGTTTCAGGCTGACCACAAACCATTACAAAGTGGTTTTGAGATCACCACGAACTTTCAAATGCCTTAGCAAGGTTTACATTTCAATATTGGAGTTTCTGATACATACAATGACTATTACAATATACTAGGGAGTCTACTCCACAAACCACACTAAAACAAAAAATCTACTTTGTTGTCCACCAGAACACAGGCACTCACAGCCCCACGAAGAGAACACAATTTTCCCTTCAAGAACAATTTTCAAGCATACTGCCTCATGCTTGCTAACAATCTGCAACAGGATCTCAATCATCCTCCAATCTCTGATGTAGCTGTCATGTCTTCTCATATCTGGTAATAAATCATTTCTACAAATAGATGTCTATTGTTGGAATGGCAAATTCCAACATAGAGTTACACTAGTGACACTAGTTTGCCAAGCTAAATGTCACAAAAATCTAATTCTTTTAACCAGATTTACATAAATGCATTACATGTCAAGTTGATCAGTCCTCAACATGAAGCTAAATAACTTACGAAGACAATTTATTTCTTCTAAATCAGTGCAAATTCAAATGAAGAGAATGGAAGATGGACCCATTGTGTTTCTACAGATCCCATGTTGCATTCGACCACAAATCCCCGTCAACACATATTGCGGATGCAGAATAGCTGCTATGCTTACATATTTCTCCGCTTCCTCTCTGGATTTGCAAACTTCCCAGGAGCAGAAATCCACCACTTTCTCGTCGGTTGCCCAGACCATGAAATCCTCCACATCTGCGACGCGCTCATTGCTGAATTCACCTTCCGATCTCTCCTCCTGTTCTGGGCAAGCTCTCTCCTCTACCTCCTGATCACAAATCTGCTTCAATCAGCCTTGACAGCAGTCATAGCACTCGATCTTCATAATCGACCTCCTTAAGCAGTAAATCGGCCTCCTGCGGTCTTCTCCTTGACTTACAACGCACCCCGACAGATGCACCAGCACTTCGTATACAAGATCCGGAATTGGATGAATCTTCACAATGCCAAGCTGAGCCACAGCAACAAAAACCAGACCTTGTCAAAAAATCTTGAAAAACATATAGCTGTCACACACCTAATCTTAAGGAGCTGCTTGCTGCGCCTTCTCTCATCAAGCGAAAACCATTTCAAAAGTATGGTTGTCTCAGCAATCATAGATGTTACTATATAGGGGTCCATGTTGGAAGCTGGCCTTTGGTCAAACGCCAGTCAAACGCCTCTCGTTGCCCTCTCCATAGGCAACAATGTGTTCCTTATGCCTCAACCCTAACTTTTCAATGGCCGTTTTGATCACTTTAATTCCCCCTTCTTCCCTCATTGATTTCGTACTGTAGTTAGTGTGAGCACCAGCACCATTCCAATCACCCTGAATGGGTTTGGGGTCAAATGAGAGGACAACACCAGCCACTTTTGTGATTCTCTCAAGAAGGTAACGTGCAACCCAGACTTGATCACCAGTTGTAATACCAACCGTCGGGCCAACTTGAAATTCCCATTGACCGGGCATGACTTCTCCATTGATGCCACTAATGTTGATTCCTGCATACAGGCAAGCCTTATAGTGGGCATCGACAATATCACGGTCGTAGGCTTTGTCTGCTCTAGTTCCACAATAATAAGGACCCTGAGGACCAGGGTAACCACCTACGGACCATCCAAGCGGCCAATTCACATCCTTTTGTAGAAGAGTGTCTTCATGTTCATGTGCTGAGTACATATGGATTGGAGGCTCCGGCATGGATATCCACAGCAAGGCCAGGACCATAATCAACACCACGATCAGATCAGTGCAAGGCAAGCACTGCGTCCATATCAGGTCACTGCCCGTGGCCACGATTCCAAGAAAAGGATGGGATGGCGTAGCAATCTTCGCTGGCAACAGAAATTCTCCTTCTACCGGACTTACTGGAGCCGTCACATCGGAATTCTCACCACCAAGAGAGGTCAGAAAGTTACTACCCACAATCTTTCTATGTAAACTGGTCTGGTTCAACTAGTGCCGCTGAACCCACGAGAGTGTAATTGCTGTTCCTTATCCCGATCATCACGTTATTAAAGAGGTATGGTTCTATTATTATTATTACTCAACCCATTGGCGTGGAAATGTTGTGCCTTTTCTTGATCATCGTCGGCGTTTTCGCCGAAGATCTCCTCAAGAGATCTGCCTTTCGTCTCCTTTTGACGCGTGCTCTGTACAAAAAACCCAAATGCTCCCACAATCGCTCCTGCTTTGCCAGCTGCAGCGGAGATGCCGTGGCACGTTGACCGCTCGCCCGGACTTAATGGAGAGACATTGAAAACAAAGAGTAGTAACACTTACTACACACAATTACAGCATATGCTTAACAGCTTGTTCTGATCTCACAACATGCCGAAATCCTCGAAGCAATCAGCTAGAGATGTCGAAATTAAGCTTGAGCATGCTTGACCAAGATAGAAATGGCGTCGCGATGGCGCCGCGGCCCATTTGAGCGCCTCTGCAACCTTGTTTCTGTTGCGCCCAGCTATTCCTACCTATACTCTTTGCCCCACAATAAAATTACAAAAAAAGAAGGAATGAAAATTAAAGCTAACTTGTGAAATGATAGGGACAAACTGATTCGAAGCAACAAACAGGTTTCATTCAAGTAAGCCGAAACGAAACATTTCTACACAATAATGCATAGATGCTCCTCAACTGCATGCTTGCTTTCACTGCGTTCTGCTGCTGTCCCAAGCCACCACTCAACAACGCCTTTGGCTAGCGATGGCTTCTGGCATGCTCTCACGCTGCTAGTGTTCTCTCTCACCTTAAGCTGCTATTACAGCAACGTGGCCTTCTGGTTAATGCTTCAGCGTTCAATCCCACTGCAGCCTTCAAATGTTGCGATCTCTTTCCTCCTCGAGCTACATTGTTCCTAAGCTCACGCTATAAATGCTGCAAGTACTCCCCTCACGTTGTCCACAGCAACACTGTTGTGTCCCACGTTGTCCACAACACTACCAACGTTCTACCCTCTCCCAGCGATGCTACCCATGCATTCCTCTCAACAAAACTGTCAGTGCATCCCTCTGTAGTGCGATCTGCCCCCACAGGTTTAAACGTATGGTGGACAATTAAAAAACTAAAATAAAAAATATATTTCCCAATTATTTCCCTCAGCCCAGGAGGGGCTAGGCCCTCACAGGCTCTGATACCAAGATAAAAGTTGCACAATCAATATATTTTCTAATAATGAATGAGGAAATTACAAGATATTTATAAAATCATAGTCTCAAGATAGGAATGCTATCTTAGACGTACAATAGTGTGGTTGAGAGATTCTCTCAACCACACACTAATCTAGGAAAAACTAAATCCCTATAATGTAGGAACAAACTCCTCAAATGGAGAATTGTAACCATAGACAAGTAGGAATTAATAATTTCCAACTCATCCTCCCTTCCATCATAAATGTACAACCTCTTCAAATGTGGAACAATCATAGCATCAAATTGTTTCAAGAATTCCATTCCTAGCATAGCTTCATAGTCATCTATTCACACTATAGTGAAGTCGACCTTCCTTGTCCACTCACCTAGTATTGTGTCCACCATTTTAGCTACACCAAGAACACAATCAAGAGGAGAATTGATTGTCTTCATTTGTGCCTTCACCGGTACAAACTTTAGCCCAATTCTTCTTGTAGTATCTCCACCCATGAAGTTGTTGGTAGCCCCACTATCCACTATAGTGAGTATATCAACACCACCAACCTTCATCCTAACATACTCCAACTTGTTCCTCTTAGGATCCCTTTGAGAGATCACCTTTGTAGCAGTAGTAGCACCAAGTATCTGCATCATCCCCACATAAGCTTCTTCATTCTTCGCATTAGATTGTGCAATCGTAACCAATTTTAGTCTAGAAGGACAATTCTTCACCATATGTGGTTCATCACATATCCAACACTTCAAGGCTTTCTTTGTCTTCAATTTATCATCAGATTTCAAAGCATCATCCTTCTCCTTCTCTTTCAGCTTACCGAACTTCTTCTGCTTATCATCAGAAGTCTCATCATAATGCTCCACCAATATATCCACAACAATAAAAGCTTCCTCAAGTGTTTTAATCTTTTGCCTCTTCACTTCATTGTGTGCCTAAGGCTTCAATCCAATAATGAAGTTTAACACCTTGTCCCTCTCTCCCATGTCAGGAAGTTCTAGAACTACACTTGCAAACTCCCGCTGATATGTCTGAAGGTTCCTTGTCTGCTTTATGAACTTTATCTTCATCCTTGCTTCCCACATTTCATCATGAAGACTGAAATGGGTCTGCAAAGCCTTCTTCATTTCATCCCACAAAGTAGTATCACCAGCATTGCCATTGGCAATCTAATCCATCCTCCTTCGCCACCACATCTTAGCATCCTTTGTCAAGAACTGAGTAGCTACCTTCACTTTCTTCTCATCATCAGATAGACCCAATCATTCCAAGTATTGTTCCATGTCCCATAAAAAGTTGCCAAGAGTCTTCGCACTCCTTGTACCATCATAAGATTCCAGTTCCTTGACCTTCACATGAGGCACTCCTCCACCTGAGTTATGCCTCACAACCTTCTTTAACACCATGATCTCATCTCTAGCTTCGTCAAGAGATTTTTGCATGTCCACAATCTCTGCCAAACCCTGATCTCTTGCCTCTTCAATCTCCTTGACCCTTACTTCAAGTTGTGTACACAAAATATCAATTTACTCATGTTGAGTTCGGAGTTCTTCGAGCTCTTCCTTCATCTTCGAATTGGCCTCTTGATCTCTCTCGACCAAGTCCATCTTCTTAGTCCAGAAAGCTTCTAAGTCCTCCATCTTCTCCAACACTTTTTCAATGATTTCCATAGTAGCATCCTTTGCACCGTGACTAGACTCAACCTGAGATTCACCTGCCGTTGCTAACAATTTCCTTCTTTGCGATCTAGTTTCCACCATCCAACAACTTCACCAAGATGCTTGCAACCTGAACCAACCCTTGTTCCACTTGTATGTGAAACAACTTCCTTCACCTGCAAGTACCTGCTTCACTACCACCAATTTCCAAGTTCCCAAGTGTATCCACACCCACACTTCGTCACAAGCAACCCTGCTCTAAAACCAACTTCTTGCAAGACTCCTCCAAGTCTTTAGACTTGCTCTGATACCACCTTCACTTTAGTGGAGGTGTGTAGCGTCTTCAACCTTCAATGCCCGAATCAACTGCTTTGATACCACCTGTCATGACCGTCGGAGACGCGGTAGTCTTTCAACTGTGCTTGGCGAGGTGCGACACCACCGAACACTTTCTTTTCACCAATACTTATGTTCGTGGACTATGCCTAACCACTTATCCTATTTAGTTTGTGTTTCTCAAGAAAGTAATTATTAATTATCCTTTATACCAAGGAACACCCATACACATTCATTATCATTAGCAATTATACATGAAGAACACAATTACACAGTACAAAGGGAGGGGCAAGTCTCGGAACAATGAGTCTTCCCGAATAATATATTATACAACTTTACAAAGTTACAATACTTTACAAGTATACTTGGAAACCCCAAGTTTCATACTTAGCCAATTTTACAGCATCATCACACCTCTGTGTGATAGCCAAGATTTCCTTGCCCAAGTCGGGCGAGCTCGCCCTCACATGAGCTGCCAACCAAACTTCACAACCGAACCTTATCGACGGGCAGTTGACCTCACCCGAGTCACCCTTCATTCACCTTCGCATGGCGGGTGGGGGACCTCACCCAAGTCACCAAGACACCCCCTTTTTTGCCTTCACATGACGGGCGGGTGCTCACCCGAGCTGCCCAAGAACCCATGCACGTCTTCGCACAACCGGGTGCCCATGCCTTCACCCGCATCCCAGCGCCTTTGTTCAACCAGCGGGTACTCCTAGCCCTACACCTTTCACCCAATACACCTCCATGCGGTAACTCGTGCAGCCTTTCCCAAGCTTGGACGCATCCGGCTACACTCCAAGCTACACCTTGTATCTATGCGAACTACACCTTATTTGTCTTGATCGAAGGCTGATGTGTGATGTCTCAAATGCCATCCATCGCTCCAATATATATGCTGTTTAGAACAGTCGTGCCACTCCCTTGGCCGACCCTTACAATTCATCAACCAACGCCCTTCCATCACATTTCTATGTGGTCGGCCTATCGGCCAACTCTCCAATGCGATCCATCAACCATCGGCTTGACTTAGGTGAATGCCCATGTTGTCCATCGTATAAACATGTAACCGCTCCCCACACTATGCATTATTTCAAGTGTCGCTCGTGCGCTCTCCCTCACACTTCACACTGGTGGACGTGTTATGAACCGTAGGTCCTTATAATGGCGGTCCAACAGCCCGCGAGGGTGGCGCGATGAGTTCGGGAGTAACCCCACCCTCCACCCTACCCGGGAAAACCAATGGCCCACGAGGGTGGTGGGGTGATTTTTGGATCACCCTGTTCTTCCCCCGACCTGGACTGTAAGGACCTGCAGTCCCTGACACGATCTCCCAGTTGGTGCAATGGTTTGTTTGGCAAACAACGACTTGGAAAATATGCGAGGTAGAGCTCAGACTTAAAGTGCGATGGTGTCATGTGAAAGTGCAAAGATCGACTTGGTTTTATAGGCGTGGGAGCATGGATGGATTACACCCACGGGCCGACCTATACTTGCGATGTGTTAGAATGAAGGCTGACGTGTTAGGAGGGCATTTGCGATGAAGTATATGGCTTCGGCAGGTTAGCTGGGTAGCTAAGACCTCGCCCAACACACGGTATAAACTATATGCGATGGAGGTTCATTTGGAAAGAAATCGCTCAAGCATTCAAGTGAGTCTTCAACAAAGAGGTACGAAGTTAAGGGCCCCAGCAAGGAGAAGGTGCAGGTCATTATGCATCGAAGTCTTGGGCAGGTCGCTTAGTGGCACAGTCTTGAATGAAGGTGAAGAGCGAGGAGCACCTACCAGTTGAACAAAGGCGTAGGGCAAGGAGCACCCGCTGGTTGAACAAAGGCGTAGGGTGAGGAGCACCCGCTAGTTGAACAAAGGCGTAGGATGAGGAGCACCCACAGTTGAACATAGGCGTAGGGTGAGGAGCACCCACCGGTTGAACGAAGGTGTAGGGTGAGGAGTGCTCGCTGGTTGAAAGAAGGCACCTGGGTGAAGGTGTGGGTGCCCGATTGTGTGAAGGTTTGCATGGGTTTTTGGGCAGCTCGGGTGAGCGCCCGCCCATCGTGTGGAGGAAAACAAAGAGGGTGTCTTGGTGACTTGGGTGAGGTCGCCCACCCACCGTGTAGAGGTAAACGAAGGGTGACTAGATTGAGGTCGCCCGCCCATCGAAAAGGTTCGGTTGTGAAGTTTGGTTGGCAGCTCATGTGAGGGCATGCCTGTCCAACTTGGGCAAGGAAATCCTGGCTATCACATGGAGGTGTGATGATGTTGTAAAATTGGCTAAGTATGAAACTTGGGGTTTCCAAATATACTTGTAAAGCATTGTAATTTATAAAGTTGTATTATATATTATTTGGGAAGAATCATTGTTCAGGGAGATGCCCCTCCCTTTATACTGTGCAATTGTGTTCTTCATGTATAATTGTTGTTGATAATGAATGTGTATGGGTATTCATTGGTATAAAGGAACATTAATAATTACTTGGTTGAGAAACACAAATTAAGTAGGATAAGTGGTTAGGCATAGTCCACGAACATAAGTATTGGTGAAAAGAAAGTGTTTGGTGGTGCCGCACCTCGCCAAGCATGGTTGAAAGACTACCGAGGCTCCGACGGTCATGACACCGACGGCCCAACAACCCTTGGGGGTGGAATGGGTGATTTTGGGAATCACCCCATCGTCCATCCCACCTTGGTGGCCCAACGGCTTGCAAGGGTGGTGGGGTAATTCCAAGTATCACCCTGCCCTTTGGCCCACCTTAGCCACCTAATGGCCCGTGGGGTGGCGGGGCGATTCCGGGAATCACCCAGCCACATCGCGAGATGTTGGGGCTCCAAGGTTATTGTTATTGTCAAGCTTCAAGGGGAAAACAAATTCAAGGATGCAGCTTACATGGTAAGACGTTTAAAATCTATATTTGATTAATGTTAAAAAATTCATTTATGTACAAGTTCATTGAACCTTTACTATTTCATGTTATGGGCAAAAATCAAATCTTCTTAACCGTGAAGATCAATTATTTATAAATGATTGTGAGTTCATCCATATTTATAGTTGGGAAAAGATGATAGCTATATGTCTATGATTTTTAATTGGGTAGATGGAAAGAGTGATAACCAAATATTGACTTATGATGTTGTTGTGAAAAAAGTAACATATGAATACAAAGAAGCAAAAGGAGAGATAGTTAACATTTATAAAATGCCACAGTTATTGATTAACTATCATATAGACATATGTTCAAATGAAGGAGATTGGGTTCTTGATATATTTTATGGCTCGCAAAAGATTTATTATATGGAATTGAATTTCAATATGTTATTTCTTAATTTATATTTCATTGTACTAATTTACTTAATTATTTCTTTTTTTCTTGATAATTAGGTACAACACTAGCATGTTGCCTTCAAAAAGGAAGAAATTGCATTGCCATTGAAAAAAATCCAATACAGTGCCATTTTATTCAAAAATAATTAATGCCCTTCAATTTATTCCAAATGTAATGCAATAAATTGGGTTGAAGAAAGGGGAATTTAGTGAATAACGTGTGGCAACAAAGATAAAGGAACCCCAACCACCATTACACGGAATGATCAGAAAGGCATACATTGGGAGATTTACAGACATAAAAGATAAATTAGAAGAGGAAAATGAGTAAAATGAAGTAGAAAATATTATGGAAGCAGACAATGACGAAACTCTAGAGGACAGTGAGTTTGGATTATGTCACAGGGTGATTCGGGGAATTACCCCACCCTCTATCCCTCCTCGATAGCCCAATGGCCCGCGGGGGTGGCAGGGTGATTTCAGGAATCAGCCCACCCTTCGCCTCACCATGGCAGTCCAACACCCCGCGGGGGTGGCAAGGTGATTCTAGGAATCACCCCGTCCTTTGCCCCACTATGGCGGCCCAGTGCTTGCAGGGGTTACGAGGTGATTTCAAGAATCCCCCTACTCTCCGCTCCACCCCAGTGACCCAACAGCCCGTGGGGTGGCTGGGTGATTCCGAGAATCACCCCACCATCCACCCCACCTCGGTGACACAACGGCTCGTGGGGGGTGTCAGGGTGATTCCGGGAATCATCGTGCCCTACACCACACCCCGGAGGCCCAACAGCCTGTGGGGGTGATTCTAGGAACCACCCCACCCTCCACCCCACCCCGGTGGCCCAATGCCTTACAGGGGTGGTGGGGTGATTTCAAAAATCACCCACCACTCCTTTCCAACCCGCGACACAATAGCTCGATGGGTGGCGAGGTGATTCCAAGAATCACCCTGCCCACCTCCAATCCCGGCGGCCCAACGGCTCATAGAGGTGGTGGGGTGATTCCATGAATCACCCTACCCTCCACCCCACCCCAACGGCCCAATAACCTGTAGGGATGGTGGGTTGACTACAAAATCACCCCGCCCTCCACCCCAACCAGGTGGCCGACCAACTCATAGCGGTGGTGGAGTGATTTCGAGAATCACCCCACCTTCCGCGCCACCCTGGCGGCCCAACAACCCATGAGGGAGGCAGTGTGATTACGAAAATCACTCCGCCATTCACCCACGATGGTGACCCAATGGCTCATGGGGGTGACGGGATGATTCCTGGAATCACCCCGGCCTCTGCCCCACCCCGATGGCCAAATGACCCATGGGGGAGGTGAGGTTATTCTAGGAATCACCTCGCCCTCCGCCCCACCCTAGTGGTCCAACAGCCGAGGAAGGTGGCGGGGTGATTCCGGGAATCACCCCGTCCTTCACCCCACCCTGGCAACCGAATAGGCCGTGAGGGTAGCGAGGTGATTCTAGGAATCACCTAGCCCTCTGCCCCATCCCACCAGCCCAATAGCTCACGAGGGTGGCAAGATGATTCCAGGAATCACCTCGCCATCTGCCCCACCCTGGCGGCCCAATGGCTTGTGGGGGTGACAGGTTGATTCCAGGAATCACCCCGCCCTATGCCCGACCCAAGCTGTAAGGCCCTAAGGTCCATGCGACGGGAAAATGCACTGACCGAGTGAGCAAAGTGACAAATGAACGAGCTGCGGCTAAATGGGTGAGACACATGAGTAAATGATGTGTGGGTGAAGGATGGTCGCGGACTTATAGCGGGCAAGTTGGGCTCGACCCGTTGGCTGACTTGAACCAAAGATGTGCGATGGTATGTGCGGAGGGGCGACAACCCATGATTTGGGTCAAGCCGACCCAACTCCCACACAAAGATTGCAAGTATTGCAAAGGTCAGCGCGGTGGATAACATGAGTCGGTCGGGTGGCTTGACTTGCCATTGAACTATATATATGTGGGTGGTGTAACTTCAAACAAAGAAATCATCCAAGTAATCAAGTTCGTCAAGGGAGCTCACATAAGGTGTTTTGTGGTTGACCAAGATGTGAATTAGTTCGATGAAGTGCGAAGGGCGAAGGTGACTAGAGTGGGTAAAGGTCATGAGCTCGCACAATGGGAAGGTCGACACGAAACAGAAGGAAAGCACTCAGATGGTTCAGTGAGTCAGGTAGGGCTTCATGACAGGTGCACTGCCGACAAGTTGAGGTGAACAGGTGAACATCTAGGTGAACGTGCGGTTCGGCGACCGGGTAAGGCACGCCGTGCACAACGAAACGAAGAGTTGGTTGACATGGTTAAAACATGCAAATGGATGACCCGAGTAGGGCGCGCCTTGCATGATGAAATGGTGGAAGTTGAGTGAAGTGCTGGTTTGGTGAAACGGAGGTGTGACTTGTGCGGAAGGTGCCCAGGTGAGGTGACACAATTACAACGAGGCACACCCAAGTTGGGAAGACGACATGATGAAGTTGGAAATTTGGCTAAGTGTAAATTTGAGGTTTCCCAAGATTTAACTTGTACTTTATAAAAGTGAAGATTATATATATCGATTCGGGCAGACTCATATTGTAGGGAGTTGCCCCTCCCTTTATATTGTTGTGCATTTCTACTTGTATAATGTTGTTGATGATGAATGTTTATGGGTTTTCATCTGTATAAAGGACAAATATAATACTTGATAATGAAAAATAAACTAAGTACAAATATTAGGCATAGTCTATGAACATAAGTAGTGGTGAAAAGAAAGTGTTCAGCAGTGCTACACCTTGCTATAGTGTGGTTGGAAGATTATCGCTGGTGTAGGGGCGTGACAGTTGGTATCAGAGTTGGTCCAAGTTTGCCAGGAAAATTGGTGAAGTGATAGTGGTGTTGATACTGATTCAAGTGAAGTGCAAGTGAAGGAAGTTGATCTCACTGACAAGTGAAATCAAGAGCTGGTTCAGTTTTGCAGGAAGAACCTGGTGAATGGTGAAGAAGGATGAATGGCAAGAATGGTAGAAGGACCTATGATAGGTGAATTTAGCCATAATGTAGGTGAAGCTTTCTGGTACAAAGTGTTGGAACAAGTGAGTAGATGGAGTTTTGAATGGGTTTCGATGAAGGCCGAGAATATGAAGATTCGGGAAGGCTGTTCAAAGATCAAAGAAAAACTTGAAGAACTTAAGGGCCAATGCAAGAGTACCATGGCTATTGAACTCGAGAAACTTGATTAGGAGATCCAACAGAATTGTCCTAGTCTTCAAGAACTCTTGGATGAGAGAGTTCGACTAAGGAAGAAAGGTGCCATGATGAAGACTGAAGTCAAGCAGCTTGAGGAGGAGATAAAGAAGAACTTTCTTTGTAACAAGGTTATTGTAATTGAGTAGGATGAGCTCAAATATATTGGCAGACTAGGGGACTACTACTGAAATAATTAGGCAGATGTTTGGAAGCTTAGTTCTATGGAAGTGGTCAATGGGCACTTGGTTGGTGCACTTGAGCAGAATGTGATGGAGGACAAGCTTGAAAAAGCTCAAGCTAAGCTAGGATCAAGTTGCTTAGGAGAGACAGGCAAGGGAGAGAAGTACCTTAGGAGAGATGTCGGGTTGGAACATAAGCCAATGGACACCTCTGAGGCCGAATTCTTGAGGAAGGTTGCTGATGCAAGACACAAGATAAAGCCAATAGATGGAGGTGATGCCTTAAAGATGAGTTTTATGCAGGTGACCGTGAAAAGCAAGACATTTGCAGCTTTGGTGGATATGGGGGCTACTCATAGCTTCTTAAGCAGGAAAGCAGCAAAGTCTTTTTGGAAGAAAGCTAAGATAGAGAAAGAGTGGAGTGCTTTCAAAGCAGTCAAATCTACCATGAAAGTTGTTATTGGTGTAATGGAGAACGTTCAGGTGAGAGTGGGCTCATGGTTTGGAAAGTTGGACTTGAGGATCATGAACATGGATGATCATTCTATGGTGTTGGGGAAACATTTCATGAGGCTTGGACAAGCCATACTGATGGTGGACCATGACATTCTCTTGATCACAGCTGAAGGGAGAACTATGTTGGTTCCGATGATTAGAAGGAGCTGCTTGGGGTATAGGCCAAGGATGAATTCTATGACTTTGTATCCCAAAGATCGAAATCTGAAGCATGAGGATGTGGAGAAAAGAGGACTTGGGAGTATGACTCAAACAATGAAGGAAGGGAAGTTGATTGACTTCATTTCAAGAGTGAGGAAGAAGGAAGGAAGTGGGAGATCAATCTCACGAATCTTGAAGGACTTGGCAAAGACATCTTCTACTGAAGATCTTCACAATGGAGCTGCAAATATACTAAGTCTCAATACTTCTTCAAAGGCAGGTTGGGGAGGATTATGCAGGTAGAGATATGGCTGGCATAATGGAGTTTTGCAGGTATGCTATGGGCATATATGACTTTTAGTTGACAAATGACAAGCTTTGGAAGCTTGGGTGTACATGTGAGGAGGTTGAGGTTATGCACAGATACTCTAGGACATGGTACCAATCCGATACATGGGTGGATGAGAGTCAGGGAGGAAACTTCCTAGCGCTCCTTTATCAATAGAAAACCTTGGAGATGGGTTGGTGCAAGGACCTTGATTGGAAGGAGATGCACCACCTTGACAACGGGCCTTGAAGGAAGCTTCTTTATGATGATAAATTTGCAGACTTGGATGCAGATGACCGGATGTTGTGGTGGGTCTACTTGGTTGGACAACATGGGCAACTTGAGTCATGGACATCAAGTTGGAGACATGGAGCTTGGTAGTTGTATGCAGGGACATTATGCAGGAGCACTTGTACAGGTGTCATGTGGGCATCCTATGGGGAGTGCCAAGGCAGGGATGTTGTGCATGTGGATTTGCAGAAGTTACATGGAAAGGTTATACTTATGAGTTGATGGAGAGGTTGTGCACTCTTGTACAACAAGACCATAGAATGGATGAACATGTTGCAGATGGGATGGAGATTCCATGGACCTGAGCATGGGATAAGAGTAGATTCTTGATGAGTCTGAGATGTGGTAGAGATCTAAGAAAGACTGATGATGGCATAAGGATGTGCATTCTTATCATTTGAGTGTGACAGTTGGATTAGCTACCCAACCAGTTCAAGTCATGGGGGACATCAGTGTGCAGAGATGTGTTGGCATTATGTTGGAATATCATGATGACAGTTCACAACGTGATGACACATGGTGGAGACTGTCATATTTGATATGTTGCAGGGATGTTTGTAGCGTATGGACTGGTTGATATCATGGATCAAGGATTGGTTGTTATCTTGGTGGAAGATGGTTACAAGATGAGATATTGTTGAGGACAACAATGATTTCAGGTGCGGGACGATGTAAGGCCTTGCGGTCCATGAGACAGGTGGGCGTACTCACCGAGTGAGCGAAGTGACAAACAGACAAGCTACAGCTAAATGAGCGAGACACATGAGTGAATGATGTGTGGGTGAAGGATGGTCATGGACTTATAGTAGGTGATATGGGCTTGACCCGCTAGCCAACTTGAACCAAATATGTGTGATGATATGTGCGGAGAGGCTGCCACCCACAAGTTGGGGCAAGCCAACCCAACTCCCACACAAATATTGCAAGTATTGTGAAGGTCAGCTAGGTGGATAACATGAGTCGGTCAGGTAGCTTGACCCACCATTGAACCATATTGTTATTAGGAAATCTAGTGTCTATGCAGATCTGCTAGTACCACTAAGATGGGTAGCTATATTAGAAACAAACAAATTAAAGTTACTTTTGTTTTCCTTTACGAGAAGTAGATAGGAGAGGAGCAAATAATACCAACCTCAATCTTTCGCTCAGTTACTTGCTTGTTCCTTTTCCTCTCTGACAAATATTTGCCACTCTTTCCTTGACCACTCCACTTCAAAGAGTACATGTAAAGTCAAAGCAGCATAATACCTTCAAAGTGTAGAGATATACAATAATAATCAATATAGGACCAGATATATATTGACCACACAAATGCACATATTATCAAACATACAAGAATGTGAAGGAAAACTTGAATAGATTTATTGATATAAAGATTAGAAGAGAGGATTACAACCCATTGATCTGACCCAGTGTCATCCTCCCAGCATGAAATCCCTTCCTCACCTCATGAAATTCTAAGACCACCCAAAACTATGATATTCCACTAGGAAGCCAACAACACTTCCTTACAAGATACAAGATTCCAGCCCCCAACCTCTGGATCTCTGGGATGAGGGATCCATATATAGATATTTGAAGAGGTGTGAGTTAGTTCCGGGTTTTTTATTAGTGTCATTTCAATGATAGTTCTTGGCTCCACTTGGAGATTTCATTGATCTCTTACTCACCCTTGAGCGAATTCTGAGAGGCAAGTGTCATATGAGAAGTTTCTAGAACATTCCTTGATCATCCACTTAGCAAACTGTCTCTGCCACTTGTCTATTCTCGCTCATCACACCATATAGAAGGACTTTTCAGTATGCATCACAACTTCTGTGTGTAGTATGTGCAATGCGTCACACCTTGACCATGGAGCAAGTGAGAAGGTCCAGTTTTGACCAGTTCTGAGCAGTTTTCTGTGGAGAACTTCTGGGAGATGATGTAATCAACTGACCTTGCTCCTTTAGGGTGTGTAACAACACTTTTAGGGACTCATAAGTCCTTAGTTTATGGACATATATGATTGGGGTTCCAGTTCCCAAATATGTCTATAACGGTTGTCCCCTAAAGTGTGAGGTCGTAAATATTTTGATGTCTGGTGAAATGCTTTATCATGAGGATCTAAGGTTTTTCGAACTGGAAGGTGACCTATAATAAGATACAATACAATACATTATCTTCATAATATTTTTCATGATCTAGCTGAGGTAGGCATTCCCATGCTCAGCTTTATAAATTCATTTTCATGTACATAGGACAGACAACCGTCTGTGTGGAAAACTAATGATTTTAACAGAGCCATCATCCTTTCATTCGGATGATCATCTGTGAAGCAATGATGTACATTTGATGTCTTTATTTTCCTGAATATACTGCAGCTCGGATGGATGAAACTAGATCTGGGGTCTTCCAACTCGTTCAATCTTTGCCCAAAGTACAAGTCAATCCATGTGAAAAGATGTTCTCGAGTTGAACATGGAAAGACATCACCTGATTACTAGCCAATGATGTAAGATGTCAACAGGCGTGAGAGAATCATCGATAATGATGATGACCCTCAAGGTACTATGGTAAAATTCCCATGGTGTGAAAATGGGACTTGGCGTCGAACACCACGCAAATTCTTTTGGTCAAAGGCCATTGATGTAAACATGTCACCGGAAGTGAGAAACTTGCCATTGAGGCATGCAAGCTTCAAAGTACTGAAAGGGTTGTCCCTAGGTCGTCTTCTTGGATAATGAGCTGTCGTCGACAAGAAGTGACCCATTGTAGGAGGGCCTTAATGAATCCCACATCTACGACATGGAATGGAGCAAATGACTTTGCGGAGGTGAAAATGATCTGATGATACAAGGTTCGGGGGGGCGGTCATGAAAGAATGGAGCATGAATGTATTGCATCAGATGACACACAAGATGGGTTGGTGAATTCTCTGAGCGAATTCTCTTGAACATATCGGCGACACTGAAATGGATTGGTAGTATTAACCCCAAATATGGATGGTACGATGGACCAATGGTAGTATGACCGGTGAACGGAATAACCCAACCCGACTCAATCATGTTGATGGAGTGAAAGTGTCATGTTCAAGAGCGACTTTGCTACCAATAAAGTTTCTTCAACTTTTCTTCCCAAATTTTCCCCAATCATTGCTCACCAGAACCTCTTGATTTTTATCAAGCTTGAGGAGGATAACATATGCTTGTTCTATAATTTTCCCTTCAGGCAAACCCATCGCTATGTTTTAACGAGCCTAGCGATAGTGAAACTCGTTCTTGTCTCTATGGACAAGTTTGTTGCTATTTGTTTTAACGAGTTTAAGGAAAAAGACAACTCGGTCTTTTTTCAATTTTAGAGAGTCTGAAAAGTGACGGAAAGGAAACTCCAGTAATCCTTTTTCTTCATATAATCCCTTAAGTTTGAAAAAGTATAAATAATATGAAAGGGATTCTTTCAATAGTTTTAACGAGCCGAACAAGACAAGCACTTGATCTTTTTGTGTAATAATCCCTCAAGTCCAAAAAGATTAAAATTTCGAGGAGGGATAGCACTTCTGATAGCTTTAACAAGCTGGAGAGGCCAATTGCTCGGAAATCTTTTCATATTTTACGAGTTAGATGAAAAGAGCTTAAAGGAGACTCGTTTTTGAGGAACGAGTGATATTTTCGAGTAGCAACTGGTTCTAGGTAAGGTTTGGAATTTTCCAATTATGGCAGCGTTACAAGGATGGCTAACAGAATCACTCATCGCAGTTGTTCCTCAAAAGGGTAAACAATCAAATGGAGGTGTATGATTGGCTAAAACAGAGTGGAGGTGATGGTAATAACACAACCAAGGCTCAAAAGCTTATGATAATGCGTTCGCAATGGTTATTTACTGAAGGTGGGTTCATTTTTTAATGAGCTTAAACTCTGGTGGAACATATGATATTTGCTTAGGTTTAATTTTTAACGAGCTTGAAATTTGCGTAAAACTGCTCGTGGCATGTTTATTTTTTAATGAGCTTGAACCCTGCGGTAAAACTACTCGTATTCAGTTTCATGTTTACACAAGATTGAAACGAAAAACTATGCTTGTTATAAGTTCGCATGCCCCCAGCATAATAACGCAAATTTAGCAGCATGCCCCCCAAGCTTCATTGCATTCAACACGGTGGTTGGAATGAAGGTTTACCTTCAAGATATTTGAAAGACTCGAATTGGATTTGGAAAGGGAGTTGTTTCATTTTTTAGTGAGGTTGACACAGTAAAAGAACTATCCTCATAATCCACTGTATTTATAGTATTTGATAGAAAATAAAAAACTAAAGGATGTTAAGTATGGG
>APFE030526883.1:0-13601 GCA_000404065.3 Pinus taeda
TCCTTCTCTAAACATACATTATTCTATGAGAAACCAAGTGTTTTTCGATCCTACCTCAAGTCCAACGCTTGTTGCAGCAGTCCAGTCTCGTCGATCCAGATGAGCTCCTCCTTCACTTAGAAACCTGCATACACTAACAATCAAACGATTACATAACACCTGAATATTCCATAAAACAAAGCATATTCAACATATAGACCAAGGAGTATATGTAACAATTCATTAACAACAAATCATTGAGAAGAATGGACTTATTTGTATTAAGGAAACAAAAAAGAAACCATTACAACCTGAGCCTTGGTGTTGTGCAAGTTCATCCCAGGGTCCAGCAAGAGTTTTCCTCTACTTTGACAAGCTCACCCACTTCCAAATGAAACAAGAAAGGATGGTAATCTCTCCTCACAAGCTTCTACAAGGAAGTCCTAATTCCGGCAGCATCTACCCTTTGGAATGTTCAGCTTTCAACCTCCCCTCCTTTGGCCCAATGCCTGTATTTATAGTGTTCTAGAGGAAGTTATTCAGGTCCAACAGCAATGGGATACTCCCTCTTTTGGATGGGGTAGCTCCTCTCTTGATGGGATAAGTTCCTCTATCATAGGGATGCATGAACCATCTGGAGGCGCTCAATACACGTCAAACACTCTTCTAGAAGGCTCTAGAAGTGACCACAAGTAACTTTTTAAAGATGAAATTCGCGCCTTTTGACCTTTACAGGGGTACCCACCCATCCTTTGTCTTACAGAGCGTACAAGTACGCAGGTACAATGAGTTTGGGATGCGTACACGCAAGCAAGGTAGAGAGAACCTGCGTACCCAGAGATAAACATTTTTTAGTGACTTTCTCTATTTTTGGAAGGTTAACATGAAGAGCAGAGGTATTAGGCTTGACAAGGAGGATAATATGACTATTGATGGAGCCATATTAACTGCAGATAGTCATGGTGACAAATTTCAGTGTAACATGTCTATATTTTTGGAAAAATGTAAACAATATACTAAAACTAAAAGTAGTCTAGTGGAAATTTAGCGCTACTTGCAGGAAATTAGAAAATAATTGAGAGTCCTCTACCTCCAAATCTAGAGTTGGTTTACTGGTACTAATTTTCCTCCTTAAAATTTGGATATGATCCTTTGATCAATGAAACTTTTTCACCAGGTGAATGAATATCAAGACAATTGTTGAAATAAAAATAGATGTAAAATTGTGGCACAATGTCTTGAATAGTTGGAGCTACTAGTTGGCGATTCCGTACTTCTTTCTCAAACCTTGTCAAATGGGCCACTTAATATTTGAATACTAAAAGATTGCCTGGAAATATTCATTTGTTAATTTGGATATTCGATGCTTGAACTGTTTTCTCATTGTCTGCCAGGAAATCTGGAATTAATATTCACCTGCCTTCCTAAAATTTGGAGATGATCTTTGCCCAAGATGTGTTAACTCTTGGCAGGTGTTTTGTACTAATTCCTTAAATTGTCCATTGTACACGTGAAATTCTATTTGGACCACTAACATTTAGAAATATTTTCATGAACTTATCACCTTAATTCCATTTTTTAATAAGATATAGAATGACATTTACGACATTATTCACATAAAATGGAGCCTGAAATTCATCATGGAAGGACTTAATCTCATTGCCACTAACTTTTATTTGAACCTGCCAAACACAACTATTCAAATCTGAAAATTTCAAAATGGCATCATCAAACACCTTTGGATACTCAACATACCTGATAACTCAGTGTATAGGTGAACCAAACCAATATATTCTTCTCCAGAACTCTCTGTGAACCAACACTTGTGTAGAAGAATTGTGTAGTTTCCTTCCACCCATCACCTTACTTGACAGTCTAGAATTTGTGTTCTAGCTGAAACCATTAATAGATTCTAGGGGGGTCTTTATATTGTAAGCGTTTTCTATGTTGGGGGGGTGCCACAATTTGCTTGGAGCTGCCATGTTGCAAAAATAGTTTTATCAAAACAAGATTGCATACCTCCACCCCACCTCTTTGTTAAACATTGGGAGTGTGGGGGGTCCCTCAATTGAATATGTGTCATTGATATGTGAACACCAATATTGTTCGTTAAAAACTGCTTATGTTTTACCCGTGCTTTCGCCATTGACCTTTCAATATAAATGAAAACCCTGCAATTGTTGATGGAGGTTCATGATTTTGGCTTATAGTTTAGTTTCTTGGTGGACTTGACTTCAATTTTTGATGCACTTAGACCTTGGGTATTGACCCATTTTTTTAAAATTTTAATAATAATTTTAAATTATAAATAAGATCATATTAATAAAAATATATAATCATATTTCTATAAAATTAAAATTATTATTAAAAATTAGCCAGCAACTCGTATAAGAACCATTTTTCCCATTAAATTTTGCATATGCCTAAGAATTTGGCGAGGAAATTAATTAGCAAATTTTGATTTTTTTTGCAACTTTTAAAGGTGTCAAAAAAAGTTACAACACAAAGTCTAAATATATTGCATCTTGTGAAGTGAGTAGAGAAGTTGTGTGATTGAGGAAGTTGCTATCAGACTTATTCGAAGGACTAATTGACCCTATAGTGATACATTGTGATAACACCAGTTGTATAAGATTTTCTGAAGACCCGATGTTTCATGGAAAGACAAAGCATAGAAACAACAAGTATCACTACATTCAAAAGCTAGTACAAGATGGTGTGTTGCAACTATAGTATATCTCCACTGATGAGCAAGTAGTTGACATATTGACAAAATCGATTCCTAATAAGAAGCTTGTGTATTTTAGAGACAAAATTGGTTTGGTTGATATATCCTCCCTGGTTGAGAGGGAGAGATAAGCACATCATTCTTGTCTTCACTTTGGAAGACACAATGGAGGATTGGGTAAGCATCTAGAATTTGATACTCTTTGAAGATGTGGTAGGGCATCTAAGATAAGAGTATTCAATGACTGATATTCCTTGAGGATTAGCTATCCAAGATAAGAATAGTCCAAGGAAGGAAATACTTTATGAAAACTTGGGTGGAGTATGTGCCTTGAGAGACAGTGATGATGGTGTCTATAAATCATTGGTCTCACCATAATTGTGCTTTGATCTTGTGGAGAGATAGAGTTGTTAGTCAAGGCCTTGCTATATGATAATGTTAGTTGTTATGATGCTAAACAGATGGGTTACCAATCAGACTTTTCTTATGAGATCTCTTCAGATTGAGAATCTCCATGTACCATATATGAATACCTCCCTAGTTAAGAGGGAGTGTTGAAAAATGTGTAACTAGGTTTGGTCTTCATAAATATGAAATGCACTTTTGATTCTTGTAAATTGTAAAAAAATAAAATTATTATTATTATTATTTGAAGGATGGGTTTCATGCTCAAGGTATTTTATCTTAGAGGTCAAGCACCCATTGAGTGCTTCTAGGGTTCTTCCTAGGTCAATAAGTCAAAAGAGTACTTGTCATAAGTTGGAGACCCCATCAGGCACATTGTAACTTATAAAGAAAATTATTTTTGTCATTAAAAGTGTCAAAATACCCTTCAAGAACAAGTCGACCTGATGGCTGGGAAGTCAACCTTTTTTGAGGAGCCACATCCACCTTTAGAAGTCTATATAAAGGAGGGAAATCGACCTCCTTGGAAAAAATTCATTCATTCACTCATCCAAGTGAAGAAGAAGAGAAAGAAAAGGAATGAAGAAGGAAGAGGAAGAAGACAATTTTTTTTCTAGGTTATTTCTCTCTCACATGAGCGAAGGAAGGCTAGGGTTTTTGATGCTGGACTAGGGTTTTTCTTCTACAGGTTTGATCTGGAAGAAAGAAGAGAAAGAAGTCCAGTGAAGGTCATATTAGGTCATCCTCAAGCACCCAAAGAAGGAGAAATCCAAGTGAAGGTCTAAAGAAGCCTTGGTAGGCCAAAATAAGCTCACATGTGTGGTAGCAGTTGTTGCTGGGAGGACCAAAAATTGCACACCTACAGTAGAGGCCAAAATTCTAAAGCTAGGGGGTCGAAGTTGTGTTGTTGGAAGAGATTCTACTAGGTTTGAAATGGAAAAATGAAACACATCATCTGAAAGGTTGGAATTGGTCTTGGAGGGTATTGATCTTGGTATAGAGGTCTTGGAATTCATCAGTTGAAGAATCTATAATAAGAGAAGAGATTTGCGGGTTTTCCTCTCAAGTGGAGAGGTTATGGCCCTGGCTTGCAGCATACATTCTGTTTTCTTGTGTACTATGGTTATTCTTATTTTGGTAGTTGTTTCATGATACACAAACATAATAATAAGTGAAGAAGCTAATAATTAAGAAAAAGTAAAAAGACATCACAAGCAAATATCAGGAAAGAGAAATCATCCTATCCATTTCCTTATAGATTTCTCAACACCTATAACCAAGATAAATGGGGAAGTTGAGGTAATCCACACGGTGAATCCATGCTTACTAAAAGACTAGACTCTATGCCAAAAGTTAGACCTAAATAGAGAAGCTTGAGTTATTCCAGTGTGTTGCCAAGTGTTTTCGTTGCGATGAACACTCTCCAAATTTTTTCCTATACTTCAATTTTGGAGCCTCCTTGTGATCTTATGATCTTTCATTCAAAGTTGATAATAGTCACTTCATGGTCAATTGATAGTTTTCTAAATGTTCAAGTCTTCTTCTAGGATTCTAAAAATTGAATTCACTTACTTACACGTGCTTATATTTTTATGCATTCAAAAGTGCACCTTTTCCTAGCAAGCCTCGTAGTTAATGTTTATCCTTTGAGGTCAAGCATTGCACAGTCTTGGAACAAAATACTTGCATAGTTCCTGGTAACAGTGATTTCACATTATTTAATAGTATTTATTACCCAGTCTTTGTTGACAGTACTTTCCCAGTTGATAGGGATAGTGAACTAGAAAATCCCTATGGACAGTTAGTGCACTATTCCAGTTGATAGTCTCTCTCACTCTTAGTTGCAAGTGTACCATCATCCCAATGAGTTTTCTAAATTGTCCCTTTTGTGCACTTTTTCTTTCATAAGTGTCACTTTCACTTTTGCGATTGCCATTTTTACTTTCTTTCACTTCTGCAATTGTCACTTTTTCTTTATTTATCTTTGAAAAGTGTTTATTTCACTTTCTTTAACTTATGAAATAATTGTTTTTACTTATTCTTGTTGTTGCAAGTGTCTCTTTTGATTGTTTTCACTTGTGCATGTGTCACACTTTGATGCACCATTAAAGGTAGATCTTGTGCACTATTATGCATTACATGATCTTATATATCATAATGATGTGCACTATACACCTTCCCACAACTTATCACACTTTCCGGTTGCAGTCAACTCTTGTGTCGAAACTTGTATTCTAAGTGTCACAAAGTCATGTTTCAGTTGTTGCACTTAGAAATCAGTGTTGCTTTGTTGTTGTTTCAAGGTATGCATGTGGATATTTAGTACTATGCATTCTATAGGATTTTTTTTTATGGTATACAAGTGTGTGAATATGTTTTGGAACTTATTTATCCAACACTTAGCCAAATTTGAAGTTCATCCATGTCCTCACATCTTGCATAACTCATGGGCCTACTTAATATATAGGTAAGTGATGAGTACTATGCACACTCCTATGTCTCATTAATTAAATCCTTACTTCTCATATGTGTGCATTGTTCTCATCTTAATGATAGTCTCCTCCAACTATGCATTGAGAAACCTCGGAGTCTAGACCATCAATCTGGTTTCTTAGCCTTTCCATTTGCATAGTTCATGATCCCTCCTACCCTAGATTGTGCATTATGCAGTTGCATTAGATATTGGGGCCATCCTTGTGTCATTTTCATGCCCAACTATGTAGTCCCCTAAGCTTTCTCTTCAACTGCTGCCCATTGCATAGTTACAATGCCCTAACTTGCCTCCTTGTCTCCCTAACTTTCTCAACTATGAAAACCCATTATTCTTCCTTACCTCAAATATGAATTGTGTAATTCTAGTTGATAGTGGAGCCTCCTTTGGATTACTATTGAAGAGAACTGCGAAGTACCTTGAGCTTGCCTCTCCTTCACTACACATTACACAATTATAGTTAGCAAGCCCCCAACCCTTATTTGCTAGACCTGCCCACTGCGCAAAAGACCTGTCATGTCCTACCTTTACTACGCATTGTGAAATTCTAGTTAGTGGTGAGGACCTTGAAGTAGAGAAATGCACAATACCTTCTCCCTCTCTCTCTCTCTTGGGCAACTTCAATCCCTAGGATCCTAGTCACTACTTGTTGTGTCTCATACACATGCTTGCCTCTTCCTCTTGCCCTAGCATAGTGCACATTTATAATGCACAGTCTCCCACTTCTTACCTCCTGTAACTATGCATTGCACCCAAGGAAGCCTCTCCCTCTCAGTACTTGCAAATACCATCACATTCAACACCTTCCATAAGCAGGAAATGGTAGAATAGTTGGTTTTTTAACTTATGTTGGCTTGTCACGAGTGGATTTCATTTGCAGGTGTCATCATCTAAACATGGAAGGGTGATGCTTTATCAAGGAGAGGTTACAAGAGAGCATTTGTAGAGAAGAAGCACCAAAATGACCATCATGAAGAACTTGAGGGAATCTTGGACCAAGATAACGAGAGCTAACTTGGAAGGTTCAACCATTGATATAGACCCTTTGGAGGGTGAAAATGAAGTACAATCAAGCAAAGATCCATCATGAAGAAGCCAAAGTCACAACAAAAAAGAGAAGAGCTTGGAACTAATGAAATGAAGTCTTATGTCATCAATGCTAATTAATGATTTCTCAAAGTGTCATTAAAAATTCATATGCGTTAATGTATTTTTTGATATCACCTATGGAATCATAATTATGTAATTTCCAAAATAATGAGAAAATTTAAAATGTGTGGAAGCCCAAGGGTTCCACACGGAATGTGAAAAGTCACTACAAATTTCTAAAGTCATGTAGAAGCTAAAATTTCATATAGGAATTCAAAAAGTCATAGTTGAAGCTCAAGAGTCATAAGGGATGTAACAACTTTGGTAAAATTTCCATGTAAAGGTTAATAAAGGCAAAATTAAGACCAAGGTCATGGGATACATATTCCAAGCTGAATGGTGGGAAAAACATCCTAGTGGGTGTTCATTTCGGTTATTATGGCTAAATGAATTTGGAAAAGGAAATGGAAAAGGTTTTGTAAAGGAAAAATGGCATTTTGGCACATTTATTTATGAAAATAATGGAAATTAGGAGAAAAGGAAGGTCAAAGGTCAAAGGTTACATGTGAGGAGGAAATTGAAGGAAAATAATGGAAATTGAAGAAAATAGAGACCTCATTGATAAAAAGGCTTATGAGGATAAGTTTGTAAGCTTTTTCTCAAGGCTTGGTCAATGTAACCTTTTGTCAGTTCAATTTTGGAGCTCACCCATTATTCTCTCTCTCTCTCTCTCACTCTTGGACACTTAGAGTTTTCTTGGAGCACTTTAGCATTGTATCAAGAAAGGAAAAGAAGGCAAGAGGAAGGAAGGAGCAAGCAAGGAATAGTAGGATAAATCAACTACAAGAGGATTATTTGCACATATCGATTTGTGTGTGTGATTTTATTTCTAGATTTGGCATGCATGGTATTGCATGTGGTTCTTTCTCTCATTGGCATGGTTTTTGCTAGGCGTGACAATGTTTTTCAGACTAGCCTTGCCATTTTCGGATGGTGATGGTGTGATGGGGTTCTCATGTTTTTGTTGAGTTGGATTGTCAGATGGATTTGAAGCTGAGTGATGTGTATCACTGAATAAAAGAACACACGGCCTAGTAACCCCTGAACCAGACTATGGGTTATGTTAAAGCCAGATTTTGTGTTGCCTCGGTGAGCCTAGGAATCCTGAACCGATGAATGGTGGGATATATAGTAAATCATAGAGGTGGGTGCTCTCCATCATGCGTATTAATCTCAGGATGGGATATATGGTAAAGCCTAAAGAGTGGAGTCTCGATTAGGGCCTAGTGATATGGTTTGGATTGCGGTAAATAATAGAGACAAGGATATTGGAAAAATCCTCATGGTGTATTTGGAGAAATACAGTGGCATCCATTCTTGTTTTGGCCTAATGATCTGGTGGAGATCATGGTAAATCTAGTTATTACATGCTTATTATTTTGGTCTAGTTATCCGGTGTGGATTGTGATAAAGTCTGGTTTCTATTGATGAGGGTGAGGTGGTTTAGCCTCGAGATGCCCTGGTTGGTACTTTTGGTTCGAGTCCCACATTCATGCATGGAATATAGCATGCGGGTGATTAGCTGAAGAGAGATTTGGTTTAGCCAATCTATGGTTGGGTGGAACGTGGTAGTACCATACCGAGTTGGCTTTTACATTCATTAATAAGAGGTTCTTTCCTTGGTATCTCATGTTTAAATATATTGGTCTATATGTGGATTCTATGATTAATGTATCCTTGATATTTCTATTGTTATTATGCTGGTTATGAACATGTATTATGGCAGTGACTATGTATGGATCTCATAATGTTTTTACTTGTAAATGTTTGAACAATGTATCTATGTCCTAATAGATGAAATTGTAACTAATGTGTTGAGCCATCAATGCTTCTTAGCGATTCTTAGATAATTATGAGACCCCTATTCTCATTTTTTGTGTTAAGACATGTAGCTTTCATGTTTGTGAAAGGTTTGACGAAATGTTTATCATGGCTAGTAGGGGTCCAGTCAAGTCCTTGTTCAAGTAATTCCATTTGTATCATTATTTTTTATCCAAATTGGATAATTATATTTTTTTTCATCCATCTTGATGCATTTGGAGTGGAAAAATTGAAGGAATCAGCTCATGGGACCGTTTTTACTAGTGGACCTAGTTTGGCAAAATAGGGTCTGAAACCTTCCGGGTGCGTTTTGAGGCATCAAATGATGTTTTTTGGGGGTAATTTTTTTTCGTAGGTGCCAAAATTTTTCATGCGATTCTACACACAAAAATATTTCCAACGACACAATAATCACGTCAATTGGAGTCTGTACGCAAAAGTTATGCCACTCAAAAGTTGACCTTCCTGTTTTCACACCTTTAGTTCGGGAGGACGTCATGCCAGCCCCTATTATTCATGGAAAATGGGCTAGCCACGTGTTTGTGATGTAAAATACTCTATAAGATTCTATTTTGTAACTCTAGTTAAGAGATTATGTAGTCAAACTTAACCACTAGTAGGCTATCGAGATGTGTTATAACCGGGCCACTAGGAGGAAGAGGCATTCCATTCTTTTGAGAGAATTTTTTCTATAGTTGAGAAAAGATAGGTAGGGGAGATAGGAGGTAGAGCACACAGAGATGATTAGTGCACTACAGAAGCCCACGGGCCACAAACATTACTTCTTTGTATCTACAACCATATTTCTAGACAGAGTAAGAGAGTGAAGCGACCTCACCTTCCAACTGGGTTTTCTCATGAAAGGGTTTACCAGAGAGCATATATTGTGTCTTATGCGTGTGTAATATTGTTTGATTCATTCTCTACTTTTATGCATAATTTATATTCGTAGGCATGCACTAATTACAATAAAATCTCAGATCTAGAAATTAAATAAAACTATAATAGTGTAGAATCTCATATTTTTTAATATAATTTATCAAATCTTTTGTGATGGACTGTCTAGTGGAATATCCATGGCAGTTTATGGACCAAATTTTTGTTATCTTTTAGTTTTTAAAGTGTCATGTAGTTCTAGGCAGTGACTTGGGAAGCCTGAAAAAGTGGCACAAATCTTAGAGTCGTAGGCACAAGACTGAGGAGAAAAGTCCCCAGATGCACCCATGCCTTGCTGTGGGAGTGACTAGAGCCTCCTAGATGCACTCTTGTCCATATCAAGGGAGGAAACATGGGTTTAATGGTATAAAATATCAGTGGGACCCAGGGACTAGTCATGGGGATGACTGGGAAGGCTTATGGGAGTCTTGTAGCAGTTATTTGTGGGTTTACATCAATTCCACTTCCTTAAGGTCTCCATTAAAGTGGCCTCTTGTCGCATATTTAACCTAGTTGGTCGGTTACTTGGTTAGATGTGGGATGAGGGTGTTACAGAGTGGTATCAAAGCGGGTTCCATTCTTTGTGGGGATTGTCTAGTTCTCATTCTCCTTGGGTCATATCTGATACCATTGAGTGGTATGAGAGCATGGTTCAACCCTTGGACTGAATGGGAAAAATGTATTTGTCATGCATGCATGTAAGTTGTATATGTTCTTGTTATGTATGCATGGTAGTGGTCATTGTTATAGTTATATTTCCATGTATGAGTTGATGATGTTGTTGTTGGGATGTGTTTGGAATGAATGCCTGTCAATTTTATATGCATTTGTTTTTCATTTCAGTGTCTATATGTTGTTATGCTTTCATTATTATGGGCATGGTTGTTGTGCATGAGGTCGTTGTAGGAATTTCAGGTCATCATGATGTAGTTGTTATGTTAGTATTCTAATGTGTTGATTGAGATAGAGCAGGAGATGCAAACCATCAGAGTGAGGTTGCAACACTAGACTTTGAGGTAGGAGAAGATCGTCATACATGTATTTTATGTTTGGCATGTAGGTATGTTAGTTAATGGATTGTTATATGAATTAATGTTATTGCATTAATATCTTGATGTTATATGTATCATGCTAAACTGGATTGGCCTATGCAGTTGGTTTGGGTTATGACATTCAAGTATGAGTTGACATGTTTGTGATATGGTGTTGTACTAATCTAGACTGACTCTACATATATGATTGTTATGCATGAATGACAATGGTTTATGAACTTCTGAAGTGAACATGTTAGCTACTTATTTTTATGGATATCATGAACTTATTTATCGTTGACTTGATATGTTGTGAAGTTATATCGTGCTAATCTAGCTTGATTGTGTAGACAATATAGCCTCCCTTGAGATACATTAAGATATGAGTTTTCTTATGTCATATATTTGGTGCTTGACTATTTGATTATGTTGTCTATTTGGTGTTTCAGTGTTTGGCATTTATTATGTTGTCTAGTTGATTTATCTAACATGGTACATTTATAGTTTGTTTGAATGTTTTATTAATTGCATGATATGAGTGTGTTTGTAAGATTACATGAATAAATGATCTTGTTTTAAGATGGTCATACTAACACATATGTGTTGAGACAGTTGACATGTACTTGAGTGTAACATTATGTATTATAACTAATGAATGTGAGTTGATTTTGATTATGACATGGTTGTTAGACTTGGTGAAGGTTAATTTCCAAGTAATAGATATGTTGCCTTGATTTTTGGAACATGTGATCGACATGTGTGAACAGTTGCAAGAAACATGCTTGGTATTAGCATGACAAGGTAATAATTGATGTGTTTATATAACTAATAGCATGTTGATGTGACAATATATAATAAGACTCAATTGTAGCAAGGTAAACGGTACAAGAAAGGAACTGGGCAATAATTCCTTTGGCTATGTTTGGAAACCGCAAGACCAAATGAATGAGTGCTTTGCATACAAGAAGCCTTATTAACCTTGATTTTTTTGACATTATGTGGATATTTTTTATATTCTGAACATGTATTTGATAGGTATATTAGCTAGTTTCTAATTATAGTTGGATTTGTCAAGGAATTAGAGTCCCTTGAGAGATGGCATGGATGTGTTCAGTTATAAGGTAGCGTGCTTGGCACAATAAGATAAGGTAATTGGTGTATTGTTATGTTTATTTATGCATTGACGATTATGTGTTTAGAGCAGTATGATGCAAGGGATTGCATGAGAAAAAGAGATTGCCATGAAGTTGTGAAGAAGGCTTAGCTTGGGTCTTCCCTTGGAGGCTTTTGGAACCATGGGGATTGAGTCATGATGTTTGTTGTCAGTCTTCTGATTTTGGTCTATTGTGATTTGTTGTGCTTGATTGTGGCTTTGTTTACATATGGTGTATGGCCATACCACTTTGTTTGTGGTGTTGTATTATTATTGGTTTTCATGGTTTTCTCTTGCTTGCTTCTTGGCATTTATTTTTATGTTTTGAGAGTCTTGGGAATTGGTTTGGAAAAGAGGAAAGTTAGTGGAGCTTGGGGAGAGCTGAATGAAATCCAATAGGCAATGTAAGCCTCAGATGAAGTCAGTGCATGTATAATGGAAACTAAAGGCAAGAGTATGAAAGTTGGTTGAGTTGGTTGGGTCCATTGGGATAAATGAACGATGGAAGAACAATCATGAGAAAGGTAATAGGAAAGGTAAAGTAAATGGACTTGTGGTGTCATATCTCTTGGATATCTTAGGAAATGTTGTTCTTAATGTTGTGCATGTTGTGAACAGATAAAGGGAGTTCTCTTAACCTTGACCTTATGGTATCTAGTAATTATGTTGTGATCATGATTGTGTTGATGTCTATATATGTATACATGTATGTATGTATGTCATGTCTGACATGGTCATCATGGATCATGATTTTTTTTATGATAATGTTTATATGTATATATGTATATATGTATGTCATTTTATCACATGATCATGATTTTTTTATGCTAATGTTTATATATGTTTACATATCTATGTATCTATGTCATTGTATGATATGGTTTTCAAGGATCATTCTGTAGAGGAATGATTGTTTATGCAGGTGAAGGGCATGAAAGAGGTTCCTAGTTTATGAGGAATCAAGTGGGAAGAGTAGTCCTGAAAAATCTATGAGGTCAGTATAATCTGGTTATGAGTTGATATTATGTCTATGTTATGGATAGGCTATACTAAGGGATATATTAGCAGAATGAAAGAAGTATGATCTGCGGCATGCTAGGATAAGCATGGATGGCATAAAGACACTAGAAGAGAGGTTGCTTGGTAGAGACAGTGTGGTTCTAGATGTGAAGTGCTATTGTTGTGTATATGTTGTGAATATTGTATATTCATTGACTGTACCTATGGTGTTGAGTGCCTGTTGTATATATGGTGTTGTGTGCATATTACATATGCAGTTCTGGGTATAGATGGTTCTATGTACATGTTGGATATGCGGTATTGTGTACATATTGTATTATGTGCATGATTGATATGCATTTTTGTGTGCATATGGTGCTATGTACGTGTTCTATATGTAGTGTTATGTACATATGGTGTTCTGTGCATGTTGTACATGTGGTGCTATGTACATATGGTGTTGTGTGCATGATTGTACATGTGGTGTTGTGTGCATGTTGTATATGTGGTGTTATGTGCAGGTGGTTCTCTGTACATGTTGTGTGTGTGGCGCTATGTACATGTGGTGTTGTGTATATGTCGTGCATGTGGTTCTATGTACATGTGGTATTGTGTACATGTTGTACAAATGGTGTGATGTACATGTGGTGTTGTGTACACGTTGTGTAGGTGGTGCCATGTACATGTGATGTTGTGTAGACATTGTGCAAGTGGTGTTGTGTATAGGTAGTACTATGTACATGTGGTACTGGTGTACATGTGATATTATGTGCATATCGTACATGTTGTGTTGTGTATATGTGGTACTGTTATGAAACCAGCTCAAAAAAGATAGAAAAGATAGATCAACGCCTTAGAATTCAGCCTCTTCGAGGGGGCAACCTCCTTTACATTACATAAATGAACAAT
>APFE030526897.1:6276-27467 GCA_000404065.3 Pinus taeda
TCCCAACTACATGGAACTTCTTGTAAGGAGCAACATTTTCTTTCTCACCTGCATCCTAAGGTTTTCCCTGGTTTCGTGGTCATTCCCTTTTAACTTTCTCATTCCCCTTCAAATCATGCTTAGGCTCATCTTTGCGCTTTTACTACTCATAAGAATTCTTCAACTTCTGGATGGCCTCTTGCAATGATCTAGGCTCATTAAACTCAATGCAGTCTCTATATGCTACTGGAAAACCACTGATTAATCTCTGAATATTAGCCTTCTCATCCTTGAGGTAAGGCACATACTTCAACAACTCCAGGAACCTGCTAGTATACTCAACATCTGACATAGAACCCATATGCATCTCATAAAATTCCTTAGCTCTGTCATCATAGTACCTCTCTGATAGGTACTTCTTCTTGAATATTCTCTCAAACTCTTCCCAAATCAAATCTTCTTCTCAAATTACCTTGATATTCTTCACATCTTCCCACCAAATGTTTGCTTTCCCTTTAAGATTGAAGGTTTCTATTTTGGCTTTCATTTTCTCTGAACAATTATGCAATCTGAAGAATTTCTTCATCCCGAGAAACCATGCCTCTTCATCTTCTGACTTCTTCAACTCTCCATCGAATGTAGGAGGCTTGACTTTCTTAAACTCCTCAGGCAAGTACTCTCTCCTCCTATAAGGGTGATGGCGGCGATGATGGTGATAATGTCTCATGGATGAGGAAGTAGAATGATGCCCATGCATACTAGTCCTCTTGTCAAGTGTATCCAGTGTTCTGTCGCCTCTGACTATATCCCCTCTATCCAACCTATATCCAGACCGAGACCTGCTACCATAGGCTCTATTATTTTTCTCCTCCTACTCTTGATTGATCCTCAACTGTCCCTCTTTCTGCAAATCTGACAAGCTCTAAAGAATCACTGCATTGAATTTTGCCTACCTTTCTTGAGGTCTTGCAAGTCTTTCCTAAGCTTCAACCAACCTCTCATTGTATGCTTTCCAACTTCTTATCTATGCCTTAAAACTCCCCAATGTATTTGTTATGTCAGGAGAATACTCATCTCCTTATTTCCCAACTGATCTGTAGGGATAGTCATGGGAACTGTGGTATACCATTAATCATAAAAATTAGAAATATATAAGTTTACATAATTTTAGGGAGATTAGAACTTACTCCTAGAAAATAGGAACTAAACGTAATCTAGGACACACGCACAATTGTGAAACAAACTCTCTCCAATAATACATATTGGGCTTCTATGGGGCACAATAACAACAATAGTGGGATTCTATGGGGCACAATAATAATAATATATGGACTACATGGGCACAAAAATAACAATAAGGGGGTTACAGTAAGAATAAAAGTAAGGTGATACACTAGTATTATAGGGACCTAACAACACACCCTTTCCAACAATTGCGCTTAGCCTGCATAGTTGTGACCATCCTAACTGATGTAGGCTTCTTCTTTCCGTACAAGATTCTCTTTTCTCCATTATCATCCAGACACTCTATAGCCTTTTCATAAAAATCTACTTTCATTCTGTGAAGATACAAGCAATCCATACCCAAAAGCATATTATATGATCCCAATGGCAGTACTTTCAAATGTGTTCTTGTAGGCATACCATTCAACTCAAATGCACAAGATCTTACCCAGTGATGGACTCTCTTCTTAATACCTATAGCCAACTGCACCAACCAAAACTCTGCATGCACTTCTTTTCTCAAGCCACACTTATCCACTCGGTCAGGATTAACATAACTATAATGAGATCCAGGATCAATCATAATAGAAACAACTCGACCACAGATATTACCTTCCATCTCAATAATGGATGCCTAAAGATCTTCCCATTTGTTTTCCATCGCTGCATAAATCTGATGAATGTTATTACCAACATTCCCAACTGTTTGCGCCTCCTAATCACTATAGATGTGAGGCCTGCTACCCTAGCATAATGGACAATCCTTCTTGCGATGATATTTGCCACATATCCAACACTGCAATGGTCCCCTACCATCACCTTTGTTATGTTGTTCTCTAGGCTATGACCCATATCCCTTCTCAACTGCATGGAACTTCTTGTAAGGAGAAACATTTTATTTCTCACCTACATCATAAGGTTTTCCCCGTTTTCGTGGTCATTCCCTTTTAACTTTCTCATTCCCCTTCAAATCATGCTTAGGCTCAACTTTGCACTTTTAATACTCATAACAATTCTTCAACTTCTGGATGACCTCTTCCAACGATATAGGCTCATCAAATTCAATCCAGTATCTATATGCTACTAGAAAACCACTGATTAATCTCTAAATCCTAGCCTTCTCATCCTTGAGGTAAGGCACATACCTCAATAACTCTAGGAACCTGCTAGTATACTCAGCATCTGTCATAAAACCCATATCCAGCTCATAAAATTCCTTAGCTCTGTCATCATAGTACCTCTCTGATAGGTTGTAACATCCCTAAAATAACTTAAAGGTAAAAATATTTATGAAATAGTAATTTTGTTAAAAAGGTTACGAATTAGATTCAAAAACTAATTCTGGTTATTCGTAAAACTAAATGAGGAACTAATAGCTGGGTGTCGAATAGAAGAGGGAACAGTTGAAACGGTACCCAACTGAATCAACCACGTATTCAACCGTAGCAGTAGTGGTCATGATGGTGGTGGAATTATCTTGGATAGCGGGAATGAGTAGCGGGGGCTTCCTCATATGAAGGGGAGGCATGCAAATGAGCTGAGAGCAAGCGCCAGACAGAGGAGGTGGTTACACTCTAACCGATTCATGGCATCCTTGTTGTAGATGTCACTCTAAGCCTCAAAGACCATCGATTACTCAAGGGAAAAAACAATCCAAGAGTAACGATTCTCACAATTGGCGAAACTGTAGAACCTATGAAGAAGCCACAAAATAAACCGAGGGGAATTTGAGTGCCTCTGCAGTGAAATGGGTCGTGGTTAATTACCTCCACCTGGGCGTAACGCGATCCTTCTCCATGTTAGGCTGACCAGCGTTCTGTACGGGGCCGATTGGGGTTCTATTGATTTATCTGTCGAGGACAACAACGACGAGGAGTCCTAGCAGAAGCTTGAGGACGATTTTGATGCCTTCACATAGACTAAGTTCTACGACCTTGCCCAGCCTCTAATCGATGCCCACATACCCTTCAAGATACACATCGTAAAAGACCTCGATATGAAAGAGAGGCTCTGCCTAGAGGTTGAGAGGCTCGACCTGAAGTTGGGGTTTTGGGGTCTCCAGACAGACCTACAAGGGTCGCCTTGGCAGCATCAACGATTACTATGTGCACCACTGTGTCTGCTCCCTTGTAGTCATCAGATATCCGGACGATGAGCACATTGGCCACGCGCTGTTTTATTATTTTGATGGAAGCATGTAGTGGAAGCATGGAGTGAGCCACTGAAGAGATAAGTATCTATGCCAAATCTTGGAAGATATAGGAGTTTGTGTTAGTATTTGAAATGAAGGCATTTTTATTTTGACATAGAAATAACTATTTTGGGTAAGGATAACCCATATTGAAATAATAGTTATTGCATTTATGGAAAAGAGAATGCATATAAAAGAAATAGTTGTTAAGTTGGATTTTATTGAAAAGGGATACATGCTTTATTGCATTGGGATGCTAGCTGATTTCGAAGTTTTTGTGAAATAGTTATGCATTGCATGCATGATAGAAATTGCTAATGATGTGCTTCTAGGCACATAGGTAATCATACTAACTTTCTTGAAGAAAGAGTATGTTTTATATACACATAAATATAGTTTCTTTTTAGGAAAAGAGTGCATTCTTCATGCATGAAAATAATGACTTTATGGGAGATCTCTTGAAAACAAAAAATAGAGATTATTTCCTTAGAAGACACATATGAATAGTGTTCATAAAAGAACCAAAATCCATACTTGCTTCATGAAAATATTATGTGCATTGAAGTAAGAGTAATTGTGTTAGGAATAACACAAGTTGCATGCACATAAAGGGTAGCTATTGTGACTTTGGAAATATGATTTTGCGCATACATAGAGAAAGTGATTATGTTAACTTTCTTGAAAATAATAATCTCTTGGAAAGATTGTCTTGTTAGATGAGTTGTGTCGGTTTCTTGATTTTAGTGCATAAAAGGTTAAGTTAACCATGTTCTTGTTTCCTGAATTTTTTATGCATAAAGATGGTATCTATAATAATTTCTTGAAAGGGAAGCATGAGGAACCTACCTATGGTAAGATAGAGAATTGAGGGTATAATGACTTCCTTTAAGAAAGAAGTAAGTAATGTGTTACATGAAATGATGGTAGTACTCTAGAGAAGAGAATATTAGTTGCATACATTTAAGAAGGGCTCTTATGATAAGCTATTGTATGTAAAAAGAATGGTCATTGTAGAGATAAGTTCTTTGTATGGTAGAGAAACTATGTTGAGTTCTCGAAAAATAACCATGTGAAAAGAACACATGTGCATAAGCATAGGAACAACAATTTATTACATGTATGAAGATATCACGATCGTGTAGAACTAATGGGTTATATCTCTTAAAGAGAATTATGCTTTAGTATGAATAAACATTGTGGAAGTAAAACAAGTATTTACTAGAACATATGTACTAATTAATTAGTATGTTATGCTTGCTCATGCACATGAGTAGATGTTAAAAGATCACTTTTAGAGGTTGCTTATTGATTGATTAATATTGTATCTAATCTTGTTGACAAAGCTTGTTGATGACAACATTGACAGGAAACGATGGTGGTTGGTGCCAAAAGAAAAGTGATGTTTAACATTGTGGCAGGAAAATGATTAATGGTCCATGCCGATGAGTATGAGTGCGTAATCGTACATTGCTGGAACAATCATGCCACAAGGATGTCTCATGAGGCAATATGTAGGTAAATATTTTCATGGACAATGTAATAGCTTTTAGCTAGTTATGAGACATTTTGATGATATTTCATTGTAATAATTTATAGCAATGGATAAGGGATGGAATCCCTTATAAGCCATTGAGTAAGGGGTGAAAACCCTCACGAGCATTTAATAATAAGATTAAATGTTTGCTGGTTTTCACCCTACGAGGTTTCCATGGTATATCGGTGTTCAATGGTGTGATTGCCATTTGTGTCAATTTGATGGTGTTGAATCCTTGATGATGAAGATTCTTTATTTGATGTGATAATCATAATGACCAAAGTATGTGATTAATTAATATGGTAAAGGAAAATCTTGAAATGGATGCAAGGTTCATGAGACAGTTTATGTTATTACACTACCACAATGGTGGTTAATGGTTATGCAAATGGTTATGCAACTTACTGTCTTCTATTGCAATTTACTTCATGTGCTAATGAATATTATATCTGATGGTTAATGAGGAATGTGGAGTTGTGAATTGGATAATTACTTTTGGGTAATTTGTATAAAAAATTCTAACTTCCTACTTTTACATGTGAGGTTACCGAGGTACGTTAGAAGTGGTATCAGAGCTAAAGGTTGCAGCACTAGCGCCTTTGGGAATTGGTAAGCGGAAAGGAAATTGAGGTACGCCGTCAGTGGGCATTAACTCAGGTATGAGTTTAACCATTCACATATTGATTTACGTAGTACACTACTTTCGGCATGATAATTGTGATTCGTGTTGAAACTGCTTTGAGTAGTAAGTAATAAAGTTGCTGCATAACTATGTTCATGACATTGGATTCCTGATGAGGATAAAAGACAATAAAACTTTTGTCGCACTTAAGAACAATATTGAACACTCATTACACTTATGAATAATATTGAACACTCATTGAGAAAAGTGACAATCAACTACCAACTTTTGATTTGCAGATATGGCAATAACAATGATGCATTTATTGAACACGATTGAAGTTACAATGAATGAAATTTAATGAGTAAATGCATGAATATAAATTATGGGGAATATCCTTGAATAGGATGACAAATTGTTTTAAAAGGACATTAGAAGAACCCCTTTTAGATATTGAAAATATGTAATGAGTCAAGTAGTGAGACTTGATTGTAGTAACTAATTGTTTGATTAAGTTTTGCCATGGTTTCATTAAGATGATTGGTAGTTGTGATTGGTTAGTGTTGTATGACTAACTAATAGCACTTATGTGCGTGAATTGAATTTGATTTAAGCTTGTCACAATTCACAAACAAGTGATTATGGTAGTTACTTCCTGTATTGGTCTGTTGATGGTAATACATTGTGGGAAATTGGAAATGTTTAGATTGTTACCTGAACTATCATAGGCATTTACACAGTAATGAATATTTTCATATACTTTTATGCATGATAGTATTGTGCCACAAACTAAAAAGATTAGGGAAGTGAATACTTTTTAAATGATGCATATGTATAACTAACGTTGCGGATGGGATTAAGTAGGGGTAGCTTAATGGCAACAAGAGAAACTCGTCACGTAAAATGTTGCTATGTGAATTGCAACCGTAAATGAGAAAGAATAATGTTATATGCTATGCATGATTGTGTTATTTGGAAAATCATAATGCATACAATATGTATGTTAGTTATGATTCCTATCAATCTAGATGTTGTGGACCTATGTTGAGGGTTAAGTGTAAATGCATGGTTATTTTGTTAATGATAATGTTCATTTGGTTCATTATGTAAATTACTTTGGGAAAGAGTGATAAAAGAGAAATTTAACATGCTAGACAATTACAGATAGTTGTGGAATGCTATAATGCCTTGGGTTGATGGAAATTACCTGCCCAGAGGGGTTGATGGTACTTGTTTGCCCGGATTTGGGTTGATGGCAGTTACCTGCCCAGAGGGGTTGATGGTACTTGTCTGCCCGGATTTCCTCTCCTTAGAGATAAATGATCTCAGTAAAGGAAAAATTCCATGTTAGACCTAGTAAGGTCTCTATCAAAGAAACTGTCTGGATGTGAAAATGACTCAATTTGGTTGTGGAAAATAGTTCCCACGGGTTGGGAATTCTTTATCCTATTGTGGTTCTCATAGCTAAAGAAATTAACTAATCAGCTATATGTTTTGTTAATAATTCTATTTTATAGTTGTGTAAAATATGTTATGCACATTTAACAGGAAATGAGCTTAGTGCTCAATAAGGAGTTATTGGAAATTTTAATTCCTTTATTGTATTATTAATCTTGTGAACGTCTTAGTAGGGGTTCAGGCAATTTTTACTTAATGCAGTGATTGACTGTTTTGATGGTTAGAGAGCTAGGTGCTCTTTTGGTACTTTTAGAAGTACTCTGTGGATGTCTTTAGTGAGAATTAATTCAGTATGCTTGTGGAGCAGTGATGAGCTCTTTAATGTACTTGTAAAAGTACTGTGATTTAAAAATCATCTAACATTGCACAATTGATTGATAGTTAAAAGTATTTCATTTGACTCAGAATATTGTGACTAATGCGATTGAATTTGTTTGTCAAACATTACAGGATTACTTACCATGGAGGGTTGATGGGTTGTCCAACCACTATTAAAATGCTTACGTGAAAGTGCTCATGATTTTCAAGAGTAGATGGTAAGTAATGGTAACTTGATATAGAGTTTGGTTTTTGAATTTGAATAAGGGCCAAGTGGTGGCAATTAGAACTAGCATATTTTGTAGTTATAAATGCTTATGGCTATCGATTTTTCTTATGTTATAACATTACAATTTGTTTATTGTCATTTCTTGGAATGAAATCTTTGATTTTAAAGAGAAAGGATCACTTTTTGTGTATATCATGAGTAAAATCTAAGGTCCCAACGAGAGATGAACATCGAGGATAGTGTTCCTGTTAAGGGGGGGAGTATGTAACATCCCTAAAATAACTTAAAGGTAAAATTATTTATGAAATAGTAATTTTGTTAAAAAGGTTACGAATTAGTTTCAAAAACTAATTCTGGTTATTCGTACAAATAAATGAGGAACTAATAGCTGGGTGTCGAATAGAGGAGGGAACAGTTGAAATGGTACCGAACTGAATCAACCACGTATTCAATCGTAGCAGCAGTGGTCATGATGGTTGTGGAATTATCTTGGATATCGGGAATGAGTAGTGGGGGCATCCTCATACGAAGGGGAGGCGTGCAAATGAGCTGAGAGCAAGCGTCAGATAGAGGAGGCGGTTGAGGATGCCACCCTAAGCCTCCAAGATCATCGATTAGTCAAGGGAAAAAACAATCCAAGAGTAACGATTCTCACAATTGGTGAAACTATAGAACCTACGAAGAAGGCATGAAATAAACCGGAGGGGCATTTGAGTGCCTCTGTAATGAAATGGGTTGTGGTTAATTACCTTTGACCGGGCGGTAACATGACCCTTCTCCATGTTAGGCTGACGAGCATTCTGTACTGGGCCGATTGGGGTTCTATCGATTTATCTGTTGAGGACAACAACGGCAAGGAGTCCTAACAGAAGCTTGAGGATGATTTTGATGCTTTCACATAGACTAAGGCCTTCGACCTTGCCTAGCCTCTGATCGATGCCCACATACCCTTCAAGATACACATCGTAAAAGACCCGAGATGAAAGAGAGGCTCTGCCTAGAGGTCGAGAGGCTCGGCCTGAAGTTGGGGTTTTGGGGCCTCCAAGAGAACCTACAAGGGCCGCCTCTGCAGCATCAACGATTACTATGTACACCACTGTGTATGCTCCCTTGTAGTCGTTAGATATCCAGACAATGAACACATTAGCCGCATGTTGTTTTATTATTTTGATGGAAGCATGCAGTGGAAGCATGGAGTGAGCCACAGAAGAGATAAGTATCTATGTCAAATCTTGGAAGATATAGGAGTTTGTGTTAGTATTTGAAATGAAGGTATGTTTATTTTGACATAGAAATAGCTATTTTGGGTAAGGATAACCCATATTGAAATAATAGTTATTGCATTTATGGAAAAGAGAATGCATGTAAAAGAAATAGTAGTTAAGTTGGATTTTATTGAAAAGGGATACATGCTTTATTGCATTGGGATGCTAGCTGATTTTGAAGTTTTTTTGAAATAGTTATGCATTGCATGCATGATAGAAATTGCTAATGATGTGCTTCTAGGCACATAGGTAATCATACTAACTTTCTTGAAGAAAGAGTATGTTTTATATACACATAAATATAGTTTCTTTTTAGGAAAAGAGTGCATTCTTCATGCATGAAAATAATGACTTTATGGGAGATCTCTTGAAAACAAAAAATAGAGATTATTTCCTTAGAAGATACATATAAATAGTGTTCATAAAAGAACCAGAATCGATATTTGTTTCGTGAAAATATTATGTAAGAGTAATTGTGTTAGGAATAACACAATTTGCATGCACATAAAGCGTAGCTATTGTGACTTTGGAAATATGATTTTGTGTGTACATAGAGAAAGTGATTATGTTAACTTTATTGAAAATAATAATCTCTTGAAAAGATTGTCTTGTTAGATGAGTTGTGTCGGTTTCTTGATTTTAGTGCATAAAAGGTTAAGTTAACCATGTCCTTGTTTCCTGAATTTTTTATGCATAAAGATGGTATCTATAATAATTTCTTGAAAGGGAAGCATGAGGAACCTACCTATGGTAAGATAGAGAATTGAGGGTATAATGACTTCCTTTAAGAAAGAAGTAAGTAAGTTGTTACATGAAATGATGGTAGTATTCTAGAGAAGAGAATATTAGTTGCATACATTTCAGAAGGGCTCTTATGATAAGCTATTGTATGCAAAAAGAATGGTCATTATAGAGATATGTTCTTTGTATGATAGAGAAACTATGTTCACTTCTCGAAAAATAACTATGTGAAAAGAACACATATGCATAAGCATAGGAACAACATTTTATTACAGGTATGAAGATATCATGATCGTGTAGAACTAATGGGTTAGATCTCTTAAAGAGAATTATGCTTTCGTATGAATAAACATTGTGGAAGTAAAACAAGTATTTACTAGAACATATGTACTAATTAATTAGTATGTTATGCTTGCTCATGCACATGAGTAGATGTTAAGATATCACTTTTAGAGGTTGCTTATTGATTGATTAATATTGTATCTAATCTTGTTTCCAAAGCTTGTTGTCGACAACATTGACAGGAAACGATGGCGGCTGGTGCCAAAAGAAAAGTGATGTTTAACATTGTGGCAGGAAAATGATTAATGGTCCATGCCAATGAGTATGAGTGTGGAATTGTACATTGCTGGAACAATCATGACACAAGGATGTTGCATGAGGCGATATGTAGGTAAAGATTTTCATGGAAAATGTAATAGCTTTTAGCTAGTTATTGGACATTTTGATGATATTTCATTGTAATAATTTATAGCAATGGATAAGGGATGGAATCCCTTATAAGCCATTGAGTGAGGGGTGAAAACCCTCACGAGCATTTAATAATAAGATTAAACATTTGTTGGTTTTCACCCTACGGGGTTTCCAGGGTATATCAGTGTTCAATGGTGTGATTTCCTTTTGTATCAGTTTTATGGTGTTGAATCCTTGATGATGATAATTATTTATTTGATGTGATAATCATAATGACCAAATTATGTGATTAATTAATATAGTAAAGGAAAATCTTGAAATGGATGCAAGGTTCATGAGACAGTTTATGTTATTACACTACCACAATGGTGGTTAATGGTTATGCAATGTACCGTCTTCTATTGAAATTTACTTCATGTGCTAATGAATATTATATTTAATGGTTAATGAGGAATGTGGAGTTGTGGATTGGATAATTACTTTTGGGTAATTTGTATAAAAAGTTCTAACTCCCTGCTTTTACATGTGAGGTTACGGGGGTACGTTACATAGGTACTTCTTCTTGAAGATTCTCTCAAACTCATCCCAAATCAACTCTTGTTCTCAAATTCCCTTGATTTTCTTCACACCTTCCCACCAAATGTCTTCTTTCCCTTTAAGGCTGAAGGTTTCTATTTTGGCTTTCATTTTCTCTCAACAGTTGTGCAATCTGAAGAATTTCTTCATCCCAGGAAAACATGCCTCTTCATCTTCTGACTTATTCATCTCTCCATCAAATGTAGGAGGCTTGAATTTCTTAAACTCCTTAAGCAAGTACTCACTCCTCCTATAAGGGTGATGATGGTGATAATGTCTCCGAGATGAGGAACTAGAATGATCCCCATGCATACTAGTCCTCTTGTCAGGTGTATCCAGTGATCTGTCATCTCTGACTGTATCCCCTCTATCCAACCCATATCCAACCGAGACCTACTACCATAGGCTCTATTATTTTTCTCCTCCTGCTCTTGACTAATCCTCAATTGTCCTTATTTCTGCAAATCTAACGATAACTGAGGAATCACTTCATTGAATTTTGCTTTCCTTTCCTGAGCTCTTGCAAGTATTTCCTAAGCCTTAACCAACCTATCATTGTATGCTTTGCAACTTCTGATCTCTGCCCTAAAACTCCCCAATGTATCTGTTATTCTAGGATATGCTCATCTCCTTATTTACCAACTGATCTGTAGGGAGAGTCACAGGAACTGTGGTCTACCATTTTTCTCCTCATCTCTAATTATTTTCTTCCTACAAAGGCCATGTCAGATAAACCAAATAGATACCAAAATCAATACCATGCCACAATGATGTTCAAGGGAGTTTTATATCATATACAAAATTAGTCCACATTAGCATGATACATATATAATCATAATCATATCAATATAATAACATCATGCATGACCATACCAACTGTATATCATGACCCCATGCATGACAACCATAACCTTGACAACATGAGATTTTACCCAAAGAGAGCGCAACTTGGCTTTGATACAACCACCTCCTCCCACATTTACCACTTCCACTGGTTTTCCCAGAGTAAACATGAGCTAAGGGTCACTATGATAAGACTCAACCTCATATATGACCTTAAGGAAATGGAATCAATAACTTAAGACCTTACTAAGTTCCCTTAGGTGTTACAGGAGCTCCCCAACCCCTTCATGTGTCCAACCCCTGAGATGATTCTCTTTTTCACTTACTTAGAGCCTCTGTCGCTCCCTTGAAAAGGCATGGAAGTAACTATAAGCCTCAAATTGCTCCCATAATTCTGCTTCTTAGTGACTATGGACTTTTCTAGTCAATTTTGTGCCAACGACCCCAAATTTTGGGCCACTTTTTCAGGGCCAGGACTCGGGCCTCTACCTAGAACTCAATGAAACTTCCATAAATGATAAATAACATGGAAACAAAACTTATAAACGAAAAACTTGAACAAGGACTTGATCTAACCCCTCCCAATTAGGACAGGCATTCCATTAAACACATGGTAAACATGCAACCTAGATGTCATGAATGCATATCTGAACATAGAGATCTAAAACTTATTGTAGTTTTAACAAGAAGGAATGCCTTCTTACAATAGTTGTCATAACACAAATTAGGTCATGCATTCATTAACCATACACTCATTAAATAAAATGTATAAGAGTCATACTTTGATATGTAATATAACCATGCTTATAACCAACATATAACCAATAGATAACAATGATAGAACAACCATTAAATCCACATAATAACAAGTATAATTACTCATTAAAGACAAGAGAAACTTAGCTCTTATTAATCATATGAAAAACCAACCAAATCATGGACTTGCATGTACCACCCGACCATAGATTGGGCTGAAACAAATATTTCTTTCATCCAATCACCCCCGTACCATACTCCAAGCATGAATGTGGGATACATGGGATAAACCAATCCATAAAAAACCAAGGGAATCCAAAGGTTAAACCACCTCCACCCTCACCATACCGTGATCTCACCTAAACCGGTTTTGAGATCACAAAACCAAACTGATCTTGAATGCCTCAGAATTTATTCACCAATACCTTGAGGTATTTTCCCGTCTCCACCCTTAGGCTTTACCGTGTATCCTGCCATTACTGGTCAAGGGATTCCTAGGCTCTCGGGAATTTTCCTCTGACCACCTCACCTGGATCCAAAAAAATTTGGCAATCCAAAGCTCAGCCAAAAAAGAATCCCATCACACTATGGTTATCTGAAAATAACAAGGCAAGGCTAAAACCATTATCGGAATCTGACAAAACCCATTCCAATGATAGCGAATGAACCAAATACACACATGTATATACCATGCATGTCAAAACCAACTAGGAAATCATACATGCAACCTGTTACCTGCAAGTATTCCTGTTGAAGATTCTTGATCCAACCTTTCCTTACTTGATCCATTCTTTACTTGTCTTTCCTTTACTTTCCTTGTCCTTCCTTTGCTTGCTTGCTTTCCTTCTCCTCTTGGTTCTCTTCTCCTCTTTGAGACTAATTCAAAAACAAAATCGACAAAAGGATACAAATTGATGCTCTAAAACCATTTTTATTATTGATGCCTCTAATTTCTTCATTTTCCTCAATTTTCTTTCAATTTCCTCCTCACATGCAACCTGTGACCTTTCACCTCTGTTTTCTCCTATTTTCCATTATTTTCATAAATAAAATACCAATAATGTATTTTTTCCTTTTTAAAGTCTTTGTCATTCCCTTTGCGAATTTTCCCTTAGCCATAATACACAACAAGTGATGCCCACTAGGATATTTCACCCAACATTCAGCTTGGAATAAGTGTCCCATGACCTGGGTCTTATTTTTCCTTTATTAACTTTAATACTTGAACTTTTTACGCAGAGTTTTTACACCATTAAATGGTATGTATGAATCGACATATAACCAAATGGATAAATCAACATTCACATCAATGTATCAATTATTCGATCCATACCCATTCAATACATTTCACAGTTCGCACAACGATGAATGTTTAATACATATTCTAATACAATGCACTTCATTGTAGAGAATAGAAATGCATTCCCACGTTGCTTCAATGCAAAGAATATGAAGATATTATGCTTCATTCACAGTAGATATTCAACATACAATTTGACATTCAATATAGTGTTCAAGAAGAATAGAAAACTAGTGTACTGATAGGGCGATAGACCTGCAACAACAATAGGACTGAGGCAAAGGAATTATGGGGGCAGAGAGAGTCAAGTTTGGAACCTAGGACTTGTGCTTTGATACCATGTTAGGTCAAGCTTGGTAACTCCATGAATAGTTGGTTTTTAATTAAGAATAGTTCTAATATATACAAATAGAGGAGAGTCTCTTGGAATTCATATTACAAGATCTCTTTGTCTTGAGCATGCTCTCTAACAACACTTGTCACATGCCTAAAATTCTATGTACCATTTTTAGGAAAACCCAAAAACCCCATTCATGACATCCAAAATTCTAAAGAATAAAAAACAAAAAAAAATCTCATAGTAACAACCATATAATAGATTTAGGGCCATTAAAAAATGAGAGCCACACTAGCTCGATACAATAAATTGATGCTTAGAAAGCACAAACATAAGTTGAGAGATACACCGCAATTGAAGTATTGTTAGTTTTCTTATGGCAATGTAGAAAAAAGGGCTCTCCATTTCTTAGCCCAACAGGATGTCAAATTATCGTTTACTTTAAATGCCTAATATTTGTTTCAGAAATCTCTTCTAACTAGTTATTATGGTAATGTAGTTTAAATCTTTGTTTCAAAAGTATCTTCCAACTAGTTATTATGGTAATATAATAACTTGCACTTGGAGTAAGACAAAAACTTGGGATCTAATTGACCACCATTTTAAGAGTATTATAATACTCATTGGTAAAATAGATAGAGAAATTATCCATTTATAACTATGAAAGAGAGTATTATATTACTCATTGGTAAAATAGATAGAGAAATTATCCATTTATAGCTATGAAAGAAATCCAATATTAGCTAAAATTAACTATGACATCTAAATGAATAAAAACCCTACATCAAGTTACAACTCACAAAAATTATCTTATTCATAAAAGAAACATGAAAAAAGACCAACACCAATAATGTTTACATAGAAAAGTTAGAAATAAGAGAAAATTAAATTAATAACAACTTTTATTAATTTTATTATGTAATAGAAAATAACTAAAATGTTATTATTTTATAATTTAAGAAAAAATGATTAAAAAATTAAAAAATTAATTTTAAATATTTTAAATTTATTATCCTTAAAATAATAAATAAATAAATAATATTATATAATATAATTTTCATTTCAAATCATTTTAAAAATAAATATATCTAAAAGTTGATTTCCTTTTAAATGTCAGAGTCAAAATAACATTTTAACCATAAAAAACATATTTTATGAATATATTATGTTTTTTAAATGATATTTATATATATCAATTGACATTAAAATATTTTACATAACATGCACATGAAACATTTTACGATGCAAATTAAAGTGGTTTTTCATTATTAACATATTTTTAAGTATATATCAATATTAAAATATTTTATCAATAACCAAATTATAAGATTTAAACATCTTATACATCCACCGCTGGTTCAAAATATTCATTTCTTACTTCTGATGATGATGATGGTTAACGTCCACTGAGACCAAATTGGTCTATCGGACCTATAATTTCCTAGTTTTTAATTATCTGGCTCCTCGTCTTTCTTGGCGAGATTGGTGCTATAGCTTTCTTTTTTTTCTCTACGGTCTTCCAATTTCCTTTATCTTGCATCTCCTTCATCTCTTCTGGTGCTTGGGACATTGGTGTCTTAGCTTCACGATCCACTGTGTCCATCCTTTTGAAGATAGTCGAAGAAGAAGTTTGGTCTAGGAGATCTGCTTTGTTGTTAAATGAAGATTTATTTTGTGTGGTATTCAAATCGTCATAACTGTTGATTTGTTGGGTGGGGCTTTCTCCCTGCTTGTCTTGAGAGTTGTTTCTTTCTTGCCCGATTTCTTGTTGGGTGGGGCTTTCTCCCTACTTGTCTTGAGAGTTGTTTCTTTCTTGCCCGATTTCTTGTGATTCAGAGTTTTCTCTAGAGTATTCTTCTTTGACGACATTGTAGTGTTCTTTTTGTGCTCCTTCCCACCACGTAAATCTGTGGTGGTTTTTCCTAGCAGAATTTTTCTGAGAGGCTTTTGGACAATTTTTCGCTAGGTGGCGTGTCTCAAAGAAGGATCGACATCTGAAGAGGACACTTTCATAATCCAGTTTCTGGTTCCAATATATTCATATTTACATATTTTTAAGTATATATCAATATTAATTAATATTAAAATATTTTTATCAATAACCAAATTATAACATTTAAACATCTTACTCACACATTTTTTCTTACTTCCAATTACTTCACAATATATTCATTTTTTTATTATAACCCACATTATTTTTCTATTTAATTATAATTTTTAACTTTTATTTTTATTTTAAAGAAGAATAAATAGACAACAAACTTGCATATCCTTTTATACTAAATTGTAAAACAAACCTCTCAACGTAATAACTTAAATTTATAATTCTTAAATTACTTATAATACTTTGCATTTTCATTATCAAGTCTCAAATAAATATGTGTCGCCCATGAATATAGATTGTGGTAAATTTTAATATTCAACTATAAAGCTATGTTATAAAATAAATATATGTGAATTAAAATAGCTTTTAATTAATCCCTGACCATTTGGACTTTTAATATAAATATTTTGTCAACGCTGAGTCGTTTTTAAAATATTAAATGCTTGAACAATTGCCAAATGGCATGAATCATTTCTTAAATCTTCAGTCAGTCCGTCTAGGTATACAATATCAAGTCGTTCAAGTGGGATAGATAACATTCAAAGCCGGGACAGCAATCAGTACGCCATTAGTGTAGCTATACCGTGTGGAATCGTTCAAGAGGAACAAACAACATTCAAAAGTCTCATTCAAGTGGAAAGGAGAACAGTCAAGGGCCGGACGGCAGTCAGTCCGCCATTGGTGCAGGTATACCGTATCGACTCCTTCAAGTAGAACAGACAAGGCCCAACCGCAATCATGAAAACGTTATAATGGGGGTATACCGTATCGAGTCGTTCAAGTTGAACGGACAGCATTCAAAGGCCAGATATGGTATGGCACTCATGAACACTGCACTAGTGAACACGTTATAATAGGCTTGAGACTATGGTGTGGCAGCAGGGTAGCTCACTGATTATTTATTTTAGAATGGGGATCAGTCAAAAAAATATGAGAGAGCAATTTCCACATTTTCTGTCTTGTTTTCTTCTCCTGCTTGTGTTGCTGCTTCTTCATATAAAACCTGGCAATGCGAAAAATGCAGCTTCCGACAGAATAGTGTTGGGCTCTTCTCTCACCGGTAATCAGACCAGGATTTCTAAAGGCGGTATGTTTAAGTTTGGATTTTTCAATCTCAACCACAACAATGTTGAAAAATGGTATGTAGGAATTTGGTATGCCCAGGCTTCACAGCAGACAATCGTTTGGATGGCCAACAGGGATCAGCCGGTACAAAACGCTTCTGGCGTTTTTCATCTCACAGCAGACGGGAGTCTCCTTCTGTCTTACGGAAAATCCACCGTATGGTCGTCGAAGGGGAATGGGAAGAAGCCCTCTTCAGCTGTGATAATGGATTCTGGGAACTTAGAGGTGCTGAGCGCTGAGAATACTGGTGAAATCATTTGGCAGAGTTTCGACCATCCAGAAAATACATGGTTGCCAGGGATGAAGGTTACTAATACCCAGGCGCTTTCGTCGTGGAGAAGCCCATGGGATCCGAGCCCTGGACCTTTCACCCTACGGATGGATCCAAACGGAGCCAAGCAGTTTGTGCTGTTGTGGAAGAATCGCACCACATACTGGGAGAGTGGCGTTTGGAACGGTAAAGTTTTCAGCAATTTTCTGGCGTGGCCGTCGTACTTGTACAATATTAGCTATTTCAACAACGGTTCGTTTGAGTATTTCACTTTTGCATTGACATCTCTGTCGCGTATAGTTATGGATAAGTCGGGACAAATGCGAGTGTACATTATGCTCGAAAATAAAGAATGGATGATGGTCTCGCAACAGCCCCTCACTCAATGCGAGGTTTATGGCCCATGCGGGCCTTATGGATTGTGCAACAATAACAATCTTCAGTCCTGCAGCTGCGTGCCGGGCTTTGTCCCCAGAAACAGCCAAGAATGGGAATCTCAGCAGTGGTCAAGCGGCTGTGCTCGGAAGACGCCGTTGCGATGCAGCCATGCCGAAAACGAGACCACCACCGACTTGTTTGTAGAATTGAGTGGCAAATCTATACCCCCTGGAGCGCTTCAATTCAAAGGCCAAAATCGGTGCCAGGAAGCCTGTCTCACCAATTGCTCCTGCACCGCATATGCCTACGTCAACTGCACTTTGAAGACGTGTGTAATGTGGTTCGGTGAATTGTTAAATCTCTCTGTTTCTGCGGTTAAATGCCGCCGATGTTCCTCGTTCCTCTAATTCCGGCAAGAAGACGACTCTCGCCTCCGTGGTGGGCGGCGTCGTGGGCGGGCTGGTCGCTATTTTGGTCTTTGTGTTGCTGTTTCTCTGGTGTTCCAAGCCCCCACGCTTGTTTGCAACCGAATATACGCCGGTTGGGCTTACTGTATTCACTTATAGAGAGCTGCAGACTGCAACGAAGAATTTCTCTGAACGTCTGGGAGGCGGGGGTTTTGGGGCCGTTTTCAAAGGGACTCTACCAGACGGCTCTCTGGTGGCGGTTAAGAAGTTGGAGGGTGCGAGGCAAGATGAAAAGCAATTTTGCAGGGAGTTGAGTACAGTCGGAATCACACAACATGTGAATTTGGTTCGGCTGCAGGGATTTTGCACCGAAGGCTCCCAAAGACTGTTGGTGTATGAATACATGATCAACGGCTGCCTTAGCTCCTTCCTGTTCGACCAAATCCCGAGAGATGATGAGGCGCGGCACAGGATGTTGGACTGGAAAACGCGCTTCAACATCGCGGTGGGGACTGCCCGGGGAATTGTTTATCTTCACGAGAAGTGCAGGGACCGCATCATTCACTGCGACATCAAGCCGGAAAACATCCTCCTAGATGCCGATTTTCGCGCGAAGTTGGCTGATTTCGGGTTGTCAAAGCTCCTGGGCAGAGAGTATAGTAAGGTCCTAACGACCCTGAGAGGAACAAGAGGGTACTTGGCCCCCGAGTGGCTCTGAGGCCTGCCCATCACTGTGAAGGCCGATGTCTACAGCTTCGGCATGACGTTGCTCGAAATAATCGCAGGGCGAAGAATCATGGACAGAGACTCAGAATCCGGCGAGCTGTTCTTTCCCGCGTGGGCTGCAATTCAGATCAGCCGCGGAAACGCCATGGAGGTGCTCGACAGGAAATTATTAAACGATGCAGACGCGGAACAAGTGGAGAGGGCTGCTATAGTGGGAGGATGGTGCATCCAGGACGACGAAGACGCGAGGCCGTCGATGAGTAAAGTATTGCAGATATTGGAAGGCATTGTTGACGTACCCCCTGCTCCCCCAATTCCCCCCTCCCTCCACACCTGTGCCGAGAGTCTAACCGTCTTCTTGGGGGATAAAGATTCTTTCGCAAATGCACGCACCAACACTGGTAATCCCTCCTCTCCGTTGTAGAATCTCACACAGCATTGTTTTCTGCTATTTCATTCAAATGCTTTTTCAGACTTAACAAGTTAGAAGGTACAATACAATCATCCATGAACGACAGACTTTGTCACGTCGCGTCGAGTGAAAATGTTAGACGGACCCACGCGCTTTCTCGATTCGTGGCAGACAGGGAGTTCATTCTTCCTTCATAATTCCTCATATAATAATTTTTATTTATTTATTTTCGAAAAATTATTATATTTTTTTTTCGAAAATGGCAAAACTTATCAAACTCAGTTCTCAAACCAACGATGAGGACAGTCATTTCTGGCTGCTATCAGCGAATGTCCATTTTTAATTATGTTTGTTATTTAGTTATTTCTATTATTAATTTTATAATTATGTTAAATAAATTAAATAATTATTGCTGGTAATTATGCCTCTGTAGTACTCGTTTCTGGTCCACACGCAAATGTTTATGCTAAACGAAAAATGAATTAACAAAAAAAAAACAAATTGTGTTTCATAAAAATAAATTAAAATTATAAATATAATATTTTAATTTAAGCTTTTTAATCTGTATTATTATAAATGTGGAAAATATTATGACGTGAATTTTACAACAACATAAAAATTTAACAGCTGTAATGTTATTTATTATTTAATAATTTTATATTTGTATTAATTAGGGATTGTTCCAAAAGCTATAAAAAGAGGCAGATAGCATTATGAAATTGGAATGGTTGAATTTTCTTAAAAGATTAAAAAGTACAAGTATTTTTGTAACAAAATATTAAAAATAGAGAATAATGAATGTTGGAAACCATAATATTTAATAGTCTATTATATACATTAAACATATATATATATATATATATTATATATATTCATATATTTAATTAATTAATTTAAAATTTCGCAATTTTATTGTCAATTTGGCTTTTGGTTATACACAATATGGTTTATGGTACACAAAAATGACGAATTATAAATATATACAGAATTTGATGCTATTATCTGTCATGAAAGTTAAAACTTTTATAGAAACATACGCTTCCACAATTGCAACTCTGCTCCAACATTGATTCATATTCTTCCACAACCACAACTCTGCTCCAACATTTATGCACTATGTCATGTTTTGTAAAACCTGCCACACTAGTGCAGTGCAATAAGAAATAGTTTATAAACGATTATTTGTCATTTTTGCTTGTTTGAATAATGTCGGTCTTCAGGTTTTTAAACTTTGCAATATGTTCCTGTTGGATCAGGTGCTCAGCAAATAAATTAAACACACAGCAGAAGCAATCACATAACACAGTATTTAACGTGGTTCACCCAACCAATCTGGGCTACGTCCACCAAACATAGGCATCCGCAATATATTATTCAAATTGGAGATTACATCAATGAAACTCTCACACTCACACCCAGCCATCCGTATGACAACCTATTTTATAGCAGAGAGAACCTACCTGCTCTCACATCAAATTTAGGATGCATTAATTTGCTCCCAACAACCTGGAGATAATCCAGCAACATATTTTCTATTGTTGTCACACACTGGGATTTTGTCTATTTTGACTAAAACAGAAAAATCTCAACAGTTCCTCAGATGTGTCGAAGTCACCCTTCTTTAGGTTGGAGAGATTAGTTTCAAGTCAGTGGACTAGAGTAGTATTTATTGTTGCAAAGTGACTTTTGAAGTTATTATAGA
>APFE030526903.1:0-11238 GCA_000404065.3 Pinus taeda
TTCTTTAGCAGCCTTCTTTCGCTTCCAGCAATCCTTTTTTAGATGTCCAGCCTTGCCACAATGCCAGCACTTCACCTTTGGCTTCTTTCCTTTGGACTTCGAACGAGAGTCGCTATGCTTTCCCCCGGAGTGTCTCTCTCATGAGCAACCTCTGGCCATCATTACCTCTGATGTCGAGGTGTCTGCATTCGACTTCTTCCTCGTCTCCTCAGCCAACAAGGCTCCAACAACATCGTCAAACTCAATATCAAAATAGGCACTTTGTGTTTTGGCCATCTTGTATCAGCAAACACAATAATCTCCAAAACTAACCAGCAATAAAACAATTGCCTATGCCTTTGTTTTTACACAACAACAAAACTGCCTATGTTTCTGTACTTTTTCCAAAAAAAAAAAACTACCCCCTTTTTTTTTTTACACAACAAAAAAATATTTTGCTGTGAATTACAATACAAAAGACCACCGCCAAAAATAAAAAAAGCATTCCCTGCTTGTGGCTCAAAAACTCTGCAATATGCATGCGCACTTAGATGCCCTTTTAAAACAAAAAAAAAATCTCAACAGATTATTCTTAATCTTTGTTGGCATCCAGTAGTATTGTGCAATGAATATGACCATCGTGGAATTCACATATGGTCTTGTGGTGTATACACAATAAAATGTGCGGGTTAATTCCTTGTGGTGTATACACAATAAAATGTGAATTCCTGTTTAAATGCTTGAGAAAATGCAAGGGTTTAAACACCGGCATCCGTTTTAATCCATGCACATTCCATGCACATTTGTTATTGAATTTATATAAAACATTTGTCTTTGCCCCAATAATGCATGTCGATCAACGAAATGTGTAAATTTCGATTGTACTCGTCCGTTCATTTCAAGTCAACGAGACATTTAAATTTGGTTCTCCCCATACGAGACAATGAGATCAAGTTGTCTTTTATGAGCTAATGATATCCAACTCACCAATCTGCACTCTTGAACAGGTTTCGGTCAATTATCAACGCGCAGGGGCAATTTAAAAAACACGCAGAGGTAACAGGCTCCACTCATTGCAGCAGAAATATGACACCAGCGATTTCACCAAAAAAACACGCACCGGCAATTTAAATATGCTCCAGCAATATTTATAAAAAAAATACGCCCCACTCACACCGATTTAATATTACCAGCGAGTTACAGTGATTTAATACGCAAAGGTTACCAGTGATTTAAACACATACCGTTCACGCTCCACACAGCAAAAGGCATTGCGCACTTTATTGTATATCAACGGCTGCTCCTCACTACGCCAGGGCTGCCCAGCAAACGCACCAGCATTCAATTATGCGCCCAATTCCAGCACGCAGGTCTGGTCTCTTCCGCGCAGCAGTGATATTCACCCTCCAGCATGCAATCTCAGCACCTCCAACATTGCTCTAATACCACTTGTTGGATCAGGTGCACAACAAATCTAATTAAACACACAGCAGAAAAATAAACAAGCACATAAGACACAGTTTTTAACGTGGTTCACCCAACCAATCTGGGCTACGTCCACCAAACATAGGCATCAAGAATATATTAATCAAATTGGAGATTACATCAAGAAACCCTCACACTCTCTTAGCAAATCATCTGAATGATTGCCTGTTATATAGCATAGAGAATCTAACAGCCTCATAACTCCCTCACATCAAATATAGGAGGCATTAACTCCCTCCCAACAACTTGGAGCTAATCTAGGAACTGAATCCCTATTGTTGTCATCCTTCAGAGATTTTTGCCTATTTGACTAAAACAGAAAATCTCAACATCCCAAACCATTTCAAAATCCCCCATAAAAAATTGTTATACCCAATACTACTTTCACTTATTTAGCCCTACTTGTCATAAGATTCCCTAACCTATACCAATAGGTTATTGGAATAGAAGAATTCTTTTATATATATTTTAGATTTGTAATTATTGTCAGTGAGATTGAGATTATCACTGTGCTACAAATTTAGATATTTTTTTTTTCTGTGGTTGTAAAAGTTGATGGACTTGGTACACATTGTTCTACATTATTTTAGGTTTATGTTTTGGATAATATGTTAGTAATATTTTAATAGCTAGCCACTTCCATATTTTTAAGTAGTGGTATCAACCTACCTCTCATAGTTTCAATAATAAACCCTTCTTAGGGACCGTATTATCATTAGAAAACTTTGATACACAAAGGGATTGAGTTGACTAGTATTCATGATGTAGTCTAAGTTTAAATCACAATAATCAAATATTCATGGCATGTTGTTTGCTTCAAGAGTGTCACCCCTCCTTGCACAAGAAACTAAACCCACATTGGTAACTTTCCAAATCATTAGGATTGGATCCATACCTTCACAGAAGATTTAGTTTTTATAGTAGATGGAAAGAAAAAAAAATTGTTCTTAACTTATTTCTCTTCATTACATGACCCTTAGTTATTTTTTTATTCACATTTGAGCAATTTAGGTGATATCATAATATATTAGGAGCTGGAATATTTGGTATTTTTATGAAGGGCCTATGTAAGGTTTAACATTTACACTTTATAATACATAAGATAATTACTCTTGTTCATAACATTTATTTTATTTGTTTTTCTATATTTGTAGAATTATTTAGTAATGCAATGGGAACATTTTTTGCTAGCTATTTTTGCATTATGCTTATCCTAAAGAAGAGTTTTCTCCAATGTCAATGAACTATAATTATTTGTGCATTATGTTTAGTAAAATAGAGTTCTATTTGTGCACCATGCTAATTAGTTATTGGATAATCTTTTTTTTTTGTAGAATTTTATATGCCATTATTTATCATTACAAAGTTCATTTCTCCTTGAATAAATTTATTTTTTCACCTTTTGTAATAGATTAATTTATTTTGGTGGGGATAGAAATATGCGTATTTAATTTACTATTTTTCTTTAATGGCATTTCTATAGGATTTTCTTTACTTTTTCTACATTATGAAACTCATATAACTCATTAACTTGGAACAAGTTTTGTTTCTGCAGTTCATAATTGAAGCCTTTTTGCCCCAACTTGTAACAATGTTTGCTTTGTGAAATTACTAATAACTCATTAGAAGGGCTAATTTTGGATGTTCTTACCTTGAGTTTCAAGAATTTTTCTTTCTAAAAGCTTTTGAATGTTTATATAGCCACCTAATAAATCAAACTAATATCTTTCTTTTCTAATTTAGGCATTGTTGAGGCTACATCATGGTCATGACAAAGAATAAGATACACATAGGAAGGGGAATTGAAAGTGTGACTAGGAGTGCCTGACCTCAAAGAATTCATGAACTAGAAGATTATTTCTTTAAAATGATGTGGGTTTGTTGATTTGTGGCCTTAGCATTAGTTTGATTTATTTAAAATGGTGTGGGTTTTTTATTTGTGGCCTTAGGATTAGTTTGAGTGGCTTAGACTGTATCTTCCACAAAATAGTTGAATGCTTTAAAATTATGTAGGTTTGGTGTTTTTGGGCCTTAGGACTAGTTGTTGGAATTGGTTGTACTCCATCTTCTGCAAAAGAGTTAAGGGTACTATATTAAATTTAAGTAGAGGAGAATGATATAACAATCACATGGGTATTAGATGAATTTTAGTTGGAGGGGTATTTAATGTGAATTCAGACCTAAGGTATCAACATTTTGTCATTGAATGTTTACAAGTAACACTAATTTATTAAAAGATTGGTAAGAAATTAGTTTGTCTTTTAATATTGGGTAATTCAAATGAGCATTAGTGATAGTGCATGTGAAAGTGAAAAACATCTTCTCCATAGCGTATGCAATTTAACCTAATTATTCTAATTCACCGAATATTCCTTACCTCTTTGATTGAGTTGTACTAATTAACAGCTAAAAAAATATCAATACATAAAAATCATCCTCATTTTCTTCATATTTCAATATCCATATTCAATTAACTGAACAAAATCCTATTTTTAGTACTCAACTCATATCCTGCATAACTACCGTCTGATTACACAAAAATTTTTATCAACCAAATAACCGAACATTCAGTTTATCAACCTGGAATATATTGTATTTTCCCACAGCTCACAATTCAGAAAAAGAAATACAAAGAAGAGTATAAAGCAGATGAACAATTGATAATAGGCATCTTTGCGCTTGGGGCAATGACGCAGCTAGTGAGGTAAAACCGAGGCGCGTCAATTGCTGGTTGAGTTGAAAACTATTTCCAATCCCCCTCGTTGGCCTCGGCTACGCCTTGGCCTCCGAGAATTTTTGGAGGGCTCACATTTTGCTCGGGCTCCAAATAATTCAAATTTTCAAACTGGTAGCAAACTATAAATACAGGAGACGAAATTTGCATGGCTGGGCTTGCTGCTTAAGTTATAATATTGTCCTCTATCGAATTTGTTGGCCTATGTTAAATTCGGGAAGATATTTCAGGCCTGGGTGGAGAACATTACATGGATGGGAGTGGCTGTCGAGTTGAATTCTTATATTGTCATGTATGTCCTGTATGGCATATGTTGCAATATGGTTAGTCCGGTAAGATACTTCTTTATGTTATATGGTTAGTCTGGTAAGATATTTCTTAATATTATATGGTTAGTTCGGTAAGATATTTCTTAATGGATGTGGATGAATATTCCTGCTACTAGAATACCAATGTTATTAGAATACCAATATTCCAAGAGAACTTGCATCAAATTTTTTTGCTTTTCTTTCAAAGCTATTTAGTTTATAATTCTAGTAGGTGTTATCTATTCATTTTTTTTGGCAGAAAATATTTCAAAGCCATTTAATTTATAATTCTAGTATAGGTTATATATTCATTCTTTCTTCATAAAAGATTTGAATTGTGGTAAGTTAGGCCCATCAATATCAACTTTTGTACGGAAGCATTGGTATTGGTCATGGGATTGGAATTCAATGAATGGATTTGCCACAGTGATACACATGTAATGTGATTTGTTTATATCGCAATGTGCTAGTGATATGAGTATGATTTTAAGTTTAGTGAAAAATTAAATTTTTCCACAGGTTATCCTTTCTAAATAGTGTTTTCAACATGTAGTCTCATCAACTTGGATATGTGAATGAATGAAAAACATACTAAGGAGGAAACATGGAGTAATTTCTTATTCCCAATTTTTTTTTTCACTTGAGAAATGCCTCTCTCATATGGGCCTTGCCAATGTATAATCTAAACAATTAATAGCAACACTACAAAAGTCAACCCTATAGAGTCTATAGAAACAATCTCAATAGTAGAATGCTCAAGGAATCTTTGGTCTACCTAATGTCAATATTGTTGCGCTAATCTTCAACTATTTTGTGGGTGAAATCAAAGAAAGAACCTGTAGTGGTTCCCCATTTAGAACAACTGATTTCAAACAACTTGGTTCTAGAGATTTTATTTTCCGTAGAATTGTAGCATATAACAAAAATTCTCAACACTTTGGGATCTCTTCACTTCTTTGACTCTTTCAAATAATGAGCTCTTTGAATTGGTTGCCAAAAGTCTCAAAACATTGGCTCTCATTGCTATTAGTTTTTTCAATAATAACTTAAACAACCCTATTGCCAACTCACTTATGAGTGTTAGAAACAAGGCAAGTCTTTTAGGAAATTCAAGGACTTGAGTTAATATTTTGAGTAGCAATGATAAATTAAGATTGTTCTGCTTGTTTCTATGCTCATAAGAAATGATTCTTATTTATCTGTGAAATGATAGTTTTTAGATGGGATTTTTGTCATCATAAAAATTATCATGGAAATTATCTTTTTCTTAAATTTGGATTCAATGTAGAAGAGCTTTCATTTTTTATTCAAAGATGGAGACAATGTAATTGGAAGTGGGGCATATACCCATGTTTATTGTACCAACCTACTCACAATGAAATTGTGGAGTAAAACATTTCTTGTAAAATAAAAAACTAAAAGTAACAAAATCAACTATGTCTATAAACAATGTAAACATGTTGACGATAAATTTTTAGTTAATCCCATTATAAGCTTTTTCAAAGTCTTTATTTAGGAAAGAATTCTATTTTCCTAAGTTAAGAATATCATATTCAAAATAAGTGTCTCTCTTTGACTCATAGGTTATTTATGAGATTTATAAGGGTAGGAATTGCCAACTCGACTGAAGGTTGACACAATGCCAGCTACATGTTATTCTATTTTTGCTATTGTTTCATTAATTTAATGTTTTTCGTTCCTCTAAAAGTTATATCTTTCATTGAAAAATATTCTTTCAGATGGAGAGTTGTTGCAACCAAGAGAAAATTAATTTTGGCTATGGTAATGAGAGCATCGTATTTGTTTCTAAGTCAAATTTGGAAATGACTTTCACAACATTATGGTATCTAAAATGACAAGAGAAATAAACCATCTCTGAGTGGAAGACTCTTCATACACCCACTTTTATAATTTGAGGTGTTTGGGTGTAATGGTGATATGATTATCTTACATAGAGGAAAAAGTGTTTTAATGTCCTCAACTTTTATTTTGATTCTTGTTTTCTTAAAGTATAGCCTAAGATACCAAATTATAACAATCACTTCATGCAGTAAGGATTTTCATGTTATAAAAGTAGATGTCTTCAATGGATGTTTTCGTTGCCCTATCCAATGATTTTATTCTGTGAGCATTCGATATTTAGACACCATTTATTCATATTACCCTTGTGTTGAATCCTAATTCAACTTTTCATTTTATTTTATTCTTTTTGTTGTGGAATTAGAATGATGATGGGGTTAAGACTTTAGTGGAATATTGAATTGGCTTAGGGGTTTAGTTTACTCATGCTACCCATAATAGTTTTGTGCAGCTTGGCTGTTTGAGCCCATTAAAAAACACCATAAATCCTTTCATCAATAATTATGGATGTCATATTGGGAAGCTCATCTCCAACTAAAATGCCATGCTCTTCTTCTCTCATCATTGTGTTTTCTTTTCAAAATGTTAGGATGTCTCTCAATCATAAGAGAGAAGGCTATGTCAAGTCTCATTGATGCCTACGAACCCTCCATGCCAAAAGGCTAAACTGGCTTGTTCATTACTGCAATTTGATATTCTTTGTGTAATCATATGTTTCATTATAATTAGAGGATTCTCCATCATGTTCACATTATTGAGGATTATGTTTGTTATTTTTGTTACTATTGTTGCATACAATTTGGTATGAAATCCATGACACTTCGAGAGCCTATAATGAAATATATTTTAATGGAATTCAATCCATGAATTTCTCAAGTGGTAGTTGAGGGGGCCGAGAATGGCCATGAGAAACACATAATAGGAAGATCAAGAGTGGCCATGAGAAACACATAATAGGAAGATCAAGAACCTGAAATCATACCACCACATAATCGCAAACCTAATTGTGGCATTCTCATTTCTCCTTCCCACAATTATTGGTTAGACTTCTAGTATTTTTTTAGCAATGTAGTAATATTTTCTTTAAATAATGAAGTCCCAAGGAAAAATAATATTTTGACACCCTCCCAAACCATTTTAAAATCCCCTATAAAAAATTGTTATACCAAATACTACTTTCACTTATTTAGCCCTACTTGTCATAGGATTCCCTAACCTATACCAATAGGTTATTGGAATAGAACAATTCTTTTATATATATTTTAGATTTGTAATGATTGTGAGTGAGAGTGAGATTATCACTGTGCTACAAATTTAGATATTTTTTTTTGTGGTTGTAAAAGTTGATGGACTTGGTACACATTGTTCTACATTATTTTAGGTTTATGTTTTGGATAATTTGTTAGTAATATTTTAATAGCTAGCCACTTCCATCTTTTTAAGTAGTGGTATCAACCTATTGGAATGAGAATCTATGTGGAACTTAAAAATATCAAAAAGTGTTCTACCAAGAATTTTTAAATAGTTGTTTCTTTAACTCTAAAATATTACAAACAACACCAAGATCAAATCCCAATTTTTTTTATTGATGTTGCAAGGCTTTATGAATTTCTTAATACCTTTTTGGATTGTTTTTTATTGTCATATTTTTTAATACTTTGAGTATTGTTTGGCCATATTTTTTTTCAATAATTTTGAGATTTTTTTCTTAATTTTGAAAAATATTCAAACTTGAGTAGTTTGATTATTTTTAAAATATGAAATAAATAAATAGCCATGGTTAGGGTATATTGATTTACGATTACCAATACACAAAAATAGAACCTATGATCTCTAACTACTTGGCAACTACTTGCAATACTCACACGTATTTATTTCAAACACTCATTGTAAGCTTATCTATATCTAATAATGAACAAAGATATGATTTTATGAGAGTCTTTTATGGTGTCATGTTTCACTAATGAGGTTGGAGGAGTATTAAGAGATTTGGTAGTACTTAATTTCATGTGATAGAGTCCAACTAAATGGCATCTTTGAGAAAAGGATGAGGCTTGATGTTAGTCCTCAACAATTTTGTTGGAACAATTACACCATATATAGAAATTGAATTGAAACAAAGTACTTCGTATGTGATGTAACACTCTAAATCTCAATGTGTTTTTGTTTTAAACTACTAAACATTTTTCATGAATTCCTATTTTTTTAGGATTGATATATAAAAGATTATAGAATTGTAGTTTATCTTATATTTAATCACTAGCTAATAAACAATTGCAAGCCCTTATAGTTTCAATCTTGAGTATTTTGATTATTTTAATATATGAAAGAAATAAATAGCCATTGTTAGGGTAGATTGATTTCTTATATCTAGGGATGGTATTTTAGTTGGAAGGGTATTTAATGTCAATTGATACCTAAGCTATCAACATTTTGTCATTGAATGTTTACAAGTAACATGAATTTGTTTGTCTTTTAATATGGGGCAACTCAAATGACCATTAGTGATAGTGCATGTGAAAGTGAAAAACATCTTCTAGGAAGTTTGTGCACTTTAGCCTACTTATTCTAATTGGCACAATATTTTTTAACTCTTTGATTGAATTGTACTACTTAACCACTAAAAAGTCTCAATATATAAAAATCATCCTCTTTTTTTTATATTTCAATATCCATATATAATTAACTCAACAAAATCTTGTTCTTAACACTCATTCATATCCTTAATTTTTAAAATACTGCATAACTAACATCTAATTCACATAGATATAGACAAATAAAATTTTCATATATATTATTAATTAATTATTCACATATCATTAAAAAAAACCATATCTCATCTGCTCCTTAAACATTATAGTCATCCAAAACATTCAGTTTACCAACTTCAAATATATTGTATTTTCCCACATCTCACAATTCAGAAAAAGAAATACAAAAAAGAGTATAAAGCAGATGAACAAATGACAATAGGCATCTTTGCGCTTGGGGCAATGACGCAGCTAGTGAGGTAAAACCGAGGCGCGTCAATTGCTGGTTGAAAACTATTTCCAAGCCCCCTCGTTGGCCTCGGCTACGCCTTGGCCTTCGAGAAGACGAAATTTTCAAATTTTCAAACTGGTAGCAAAGTATAAATACAGGAGACGAAATTTGCATGGCTGGGCTTGCTGCTTAAGTTATAATATTGTTCTCTATCGAATTTGTTGGCCTATGTTAAATTCGAAGATATTTTTTCGTGGATGTTCAGGGTTTAGTAGGGCCTGAGTAGAGAACATTACATGAGTAGAGAACATTACATGGATGGGAATGGCTCTTTTGCCAGAAAACATTTCAAAGCCATTTAATTTATAATTCTAGTATAGGTTATATATTCATTCTTTCTTCATAAAACATTTTAATTTTGGTAAGTTAAGGAAGCATTGGTATTGGTCATGGGATTGGAATTCAATGAATGGCTTTGCCACAGTGATACACATGTAATTTGATATGTTTATGATTTTAAGTTTAGTGAAAAGTTAAATTTTGCCACCTGTTATCCTTTCTAAATAGTATTTTCAACATGTAGTCTCATCAACTTGGATATGTGAATGAATGAAAAACATACTAAGGAGGAAACATGGAGTACTTTCTTATTCCCATTTTTTTTTCACTTGAGAAATGCCTCTCTCATATGGGCCTTGCCAATGTATAATCTAAACAATTAATAGCAACACTTGAAAAAGTCAACCCTATAGAGTCTATAGAAACAATCTCAATAGTAGAATGCTCAAGGAATCTTTGGTCTACCTAATGTCAATATTGCTGCTCTAATCTTCAACTATTTTGTGGGTGAAATCAAAAAAAGAACCTGTAGTGGTTCCCCATTCAGAACAACCAATTCCAAACAACTTGGTTCTAGAGATTTTATTTTCTGTAGAATTGTAGCATATAACAAAAATTCTCAACACTTTGGGATCTCTTCACTTCTTTGACTCTTTCAAATAATGAGCTCTTTGAATTGGTTCCCAAAAGTCTCAACACATTGGCTCTGATTGCTATTAGTTTTTTCAATAATAACTTAAACAACCCTATTGCCAACTCACTTATGAGTGTTAGAAAGAGGGCAAGTCTTTTATGAAATTCAAGAAATTGAGATATATTTTGAGTAGCAATGATAAACTGGAGATTGTTCTGCTTGTTTCTATGCTCATAAGGAATGATTCTTATTTATCTCCGGAATGATAGTTTTTAGATGGGATTTTTGTCATCATAAAAAATATCATTGAAATTATCCTTTTCTTAAATTTGGATTCAATGTAGAAGAGCTTTCAGTTTTTATTCAAAGATGGAGACAATGTAATTGGAAGTGGGGCATCTACCCATGTTTATTGTACCAACCTACTCACAATGAAATTGTGGAGTAAAACATTTCTTGTAAAATAAAAAACTAAAAGTAACAAAATTAACTATGTCTATAAACAATGTAAACATGTTGACGATAAAGTTTTAGTTAATCCCATTATAAGCTTTTTCAAAGTCTTTATTTAGGAAAGAAATCTATTTTCCTAAGTTAATAATATCATATTCAAAATAAGTGTCTCTATTTGACTCATGGGTTATTTATGAGATTTATAAGGGTAGGAATTTCCAACTCCATTGAACTTTGACAAAATGCCAGCTACATGTTATTCTATTCTTGCCATTGGTTCATTAATTTAATGTTTTTGGTTCCTCTAAAAGTTATATCTTTCATTGAAAAAATATTCTTTCAGATGGGGAGTTGTTGCAACCAAGAGAAAATTAATTTTGGCTATGGTAATGAGACCATCGTATTTGTTTCTAAGTCAAATTTGGCAATGACTTTCACAACATTATGGTATCTAAAATGACAAG
>APFE030526910.1:3100-18443 GCA_000404065.3 Pinus taeda
ATGAAATCCCACATTCCTTGTAATTCTACAACTTCTTCATCATCGGTTTGCCCTTCAGTGGCAATTTCCTCTTCCTCTTCCTCGGATTCAGCACTTTTTATAGCATTAGGTGGCCTTGAATCCGTTGATGGGCCTCTTTTAAAAGCTCTGTAGGGCCTTTTTGAACAAGTTTATGCTACTTTCTTTTTTATGTCGACCATTTCATTGGACATGGTCTTCAAAACCTTTTGCAATCCCTCCAAATCAAATGGGTCTTTTGCTTGTTTCTTCTTGGACTCTTCTTTGAAGGTGACCTTCTTAGATTTACATTCTTCTCTCACGGATTTCTTCTCTAAGGCTATTATACGTTTCTCTACTCCTATGGCTTCTTTCATGTTTTCGGCTAGGGTTGTTTTATTCGCTCTGTCCATGAAGATTGCTATGTTTGATGGTAATGCAATGATATACCATTCACATCGCACTTCCTCGCTGGGTTGGGAAGCAGTAGGAATTTTGTTTAGAATTTTATTGAAACGTAGATTGAAGTCTTTGATAGGCTCTCTAGATTCTGCCCTAAGGTTGGATAGGTCGTTGATTAACGTTGCCATAGACCTGTCATCACAAAACTTGGTTAGGAATTGGTCTTGGAAGATTTCCCAACTGGTAATAGATCCAGAGGGTAATGAAAAATACCATGATCCGACTGTTCCTTGCAGAGTATAAGGAAACATTCGAACAACAGCATCTTCATTAGTAACCCCATTGAGGTTAATGGATAGCATAAAGTTGTTTATGTGCTCTTCTGCTAGCATGCATGCCTCGGGATTGAACTTAGGCAGCCATTTCTCAGGATGGGCCAGTATTTGACTCAAGGGTGCAGGCATTAGAACTGCCCCAGGGTTGTTCCATGGAGACTGCGTCATTGTTGAACTGCTAACAGGGGGATTTGCAGAAGATGATCCTCGTGGTTGGGAAGATGAGGTTATTATGATCGCAGATGATTGAGGAGGAGCTGTAGGGATTCCACTGGGTGGATTGATAATGGTCTGGAGTGGAGGAGTGGATGGTTGACTTCACGGTGGAGAGGTTGAGATGGATGATGTTGATGAAAGAGTCTCGCTGTCCGACCCTTTAGGTGACTTCCTTGCTCTTTTCCTTTTGAGAAGAGGTAATTCGGTTGGCCGAACACCAAACTTTTCACTCTTTAATCTGGTCAGGGGATGAGCAAGGTTATAGTGCGAAGTCACGATGCCCTGATATTTATCAGATCTTTGAGGGGAAATGGAAAATCGCTGAAGTTTGTGAATTAGAGATTCGACTTCAGGAGGTTCAATAACAGATTGTTCTGAAATGTCAGGATTTGTAGCAACGGTTGATACTCTGGCGACTTCTAACTCTGGATTTAGGTGTAATGGAGAAGTCGAGGGAGATGGTGAGGGCGATTTACTCTCAGAATGGTATTTTGATTTGGATTTACTTTCCATTCATAGTTCAGGCCCTCCTAGCGCCAAATATGTTGAAGGCCCCAAAAATCGGGTCAACAACAAGGGGGATACCCGCTCAGTCCGGACCTTGGTTGGCAGCTCCTTATCCGTTTAGTATAGCGGGTCCGACTGGGGATATGGGACCAGTTTCCAAATCCAGTGTGTGTGTGAGAACGATGGGTATTTCTGTTCCAAATGGAATACTTCTATCCTAATTCTAATCTAATGCTATGCTATTGTATTATAATAAACAGAAAAACATCAAAGTTTATGCTAACCCGGGGTGTGATCTTTTTTCTATGTGATCTAAAAAGATTTCAAACAATAATTGGTAATAAAGATCATTCAGCTATTATAAGAAAAGAATTCAATAAAGATGAACTACTTCGTATAAAAAGTTAGATGAAACAGTTGTGAAAACTTATCGCATAAATGAGCTATTCATACACTAAGCATAAACAAATACTTATCACCGTACAAAAGTGCCAAATGATAACTCAGGCATCCATGCTGTAACATATAAAAAACTGAAAACTGAATATCACTTTAACGCATAAGAAGAAATGGTTAAGAGATAAAAGTACCATTTATAACTAGTCCTACTCATGAGTTTCAAGCGACAATTGATTTATCTCTCCTTGATTTAACATCCACTAAGAGTACAGAAGTGCAACATCAGTAGCAGATATCAAATGCAAATATCAAATAAACCCTGTTCCATTCATTCACCAAAACCTCCTCTGAGGGTGCAAAAGTGCATGTTCTGAGGAACAAGTTTTTGATAAATTTCTGGACCCTTCTCTAAATACATGAGAAGGGTTTAAATACTACTAACTAAATAACTTATTTACAGAAATTGAGGATTCGGTTTGAATGATCGTCCTCTTTCTAAGCAAAACTATTTATAAAATTAAATTTAATATCTAACTATTTCTAAATTTGCTCCTTAACGTCGCAAGCATTCAGTATTTTCCTAAGTGGAGTCGGCTGACTGTCTTCCGTCTTTGGTTGATTTAAGCAAACAGAATCGGCAAGAGCTGACATTATCTTCTCAGCAAAATCGATGATATAATTGAGAGTCATCCAATGACTATGTGGCATTACCATGTATTCCTGGTAATAATCCCATTTCAACTTGGTTAACCCTTGGACTGCTTCTGCTTTTCCTTTAGTTTTCTGATTCCAGTTTGTTTCTATCGCTGCTTTCTTGCAATTTTCGGGGCTTGCAGGTGACTGAGTAATTAGGAGCCTTCCTTTTCGAGCAATTTTTCTTAACGATGCCTCTGTTTCTTGATCCGGGCTTCCCTGATGCATTTTTCGCCTCTTGCGCCTTTTTCTCTTATCGGATATAAAGCTCAAAATTTGTAAAAATAGTGATTCTTTGAGCCCTTGACCCTGAGCATTAAACTGTCTATTTCTGGTATCAACATCGTTCAGTACCCATTCAACCATGGCTGTATATGAGAAATCAGTGATGGATGCCTTAGAAGAGTTTTGCGGCTCTTTCTCTCCCTTAAGTGGATTAAGTGTGCCTTCCGAAATGGACATTGGGGTATATCGCAGTATCGCAATTGCATCGTGCTATTCTATCGCAAGGTCGCAGTATCGCGATATCGCAGTATCATAGTATCGCAATATCGCAGTATCACATTATCGCAATATGTTTATGTGTAATTCATGTCATTTGTTTGGATGTGCGATGTGCGATATCGCATATCAACGATTTTAAATTTTTTCAATGTGAGTGTTTCTTTAATGTATGCGATGCGATGAAGTTTCGCGTTGCAATCTCGCGTTTTTTATCATTTTAACTCATTAGAAGGTACCCTATCATTCTTTGCATGATGTAATCTCTCTTAAGGAGTGAATTTTGTTCTTCATTATGAAACTTAGGTTTTTTAGATTCTTCAAAGGTATTTTCCTAAGTCCATGATGTTGTAAGTTTCATCTAAAAGGAAATATAACACTAATTGATTTTTTTCAATTTTTTACTAAGGGTCCCCACTTATTTAGTACTAGAAATAGCACTTCATAAGGAGGGGGGTTGTTCGTGGCCACAACACATTCATAATGTCCTGCTGGTATTCTGAAGGTATTCTTGAAATTATCCTTCTTAGAAATGGCCACTTGCTAAAACCCTGTTTTCAGATCAAACTTGGAGAAGATTTTGGCTCCAGCTATCCTCCTGATTAGATCTCCTTTATGGGGTATTGGGTAGGTTTCATCAGCTAGGACTGAATTTAGAGGCTTATAATTTATGACCAGTCTCGGGATGCCTCTAATTTTTTCAACTCTTTTATTTACATAAAACCCATAATAGTTCCATGGGTTGTTTGATTCTTTGATCAGCTTTCTGCTGAGGAGCTGTTGGATTTCTTGTTCACAAAGATCTCTGTATTCTTTGCTCATCAGTATTTCTCGACTCTTATAGGGTTTACCATCATATCCTTCCTTGTAAGGGAGCTCTACTATGTGCTGCTTCCTATGCCAAAAGGCATTAGGTTCTTCTGAGCAGCAATCTTCTTCAATTTGTCTCTTCAGGTCTTCAATTTTTCTTTTTATCTGGGGAAACCTGATTTGTTCTTCTACTTTCAGAGTAGATTTTAGATCCTTTAGATCTGACAATTGAGCTTCAGCTTTGTCCAAATTCTGCATAGTTTGGACCATTGTTGAAATTTTGGGATTTGAAATATAGGGAAGCTCAATTTTCTTCCTTGTCCCCTTGGATGTGGGAACTGAGATAAAATATCCAGCTTTTCCTCCTTTGAGTCTTATTGACCCATGAGGTTCTACTGCTACCAGAAAGACATTACCTAGTATGCAATTTATTGGTATATCAGTTACTGCAAACTTCAAATAAACACAGTAAGTATCAAAACAGAGAGAGGCTTTGGGTACTTCATATTGGAGCTTTTTATTACCCAAACCAACTACCTTTCTTTCTGCAACAACCCAATATTTTGCTGGAATATTTTTCATGTTGAGAATATTTATGTCTGCTCCAGAGTCTAGAAGTGCAATCATTTCAAACATTTGTCCTTTTATGCAGACTTTAACTTTAACATGATGTTGTTGATAAGAGATGGTTAACAATCTCATATCTCTAAATCCAAAATTTGGATCCTTCATTCCTTCAGAAACCTGAATCTCTTGGTTATTGCTATATTGAGCAGTATCCCATGGCTGATCATCTTCTTCTTCTTTTGCCACTTGTTTTCCTTTCTTCAACTCTACAATTTGAGTTTTTATTGCAGAGATTTATACCTTGAGATTATGAATCTCACAGCTTACTTCTCCTAGAGTGAGTGATCTCACTCTTCCTGGTTTCTGATGATGCATTTGAAATGATTTTGTATTTCTGTCATACGAGGCATCAATGAATAAGGATTTATTACCTAATTCTTTTGAGGCTTTGGATTTGAGCTGATCTGTAAAAGCTTCAATCAGGCGATTTTTCATGTCTTCTTCCTCCATGGCTCTTATCTGGGATAGAATTTTCAGCTCGTCTTCTTCTGTTGATGCCATGAGGACTTTTTCTTTCTGTGGCTTGGGCTTTTCTTCTTCTTCACTTGATTCAGTGAAATATTCAGAATCAGATTCATATTGAGCATGACAAGCACATTCTTTAGGATCAGAACATAAACAATCTGAAGAATTAGAATCTGAATATTGTTCTATATGAGCATGTAGTTCTTCTATAGAAGAAGAACTCAAAGAATCATAGGAAGACTCTTTAACCTGATGCTACTGAGCAATTTCTCTGATGGTAACATTTGGGTAGCATTCTGTTTTGTGTGCTCGAGAACCACATTTCATGCAGAGCATTAGTTCTCTTCTTTCTTGCTTAACTTGTTTGGCTCTCTAAGCAAAGGCTTCAGATTTCTTACCTCTATTTAACTTTGATTCTTCGCCTTGTGGACATCTGGAGGATGTATGTCCATTTTGCCCACATAACCAACAAGTGATTTTATTCCAATTTTCTTGTTTTTTGGAATGCAGATGTATGTCTGAAGGATTATAATAATGTGTTTTTGGAACATATTTATAATATCCCTTTCTTTTTCTGGAAGTTTGGCCTCTATTCTGCTTGGGATATTTCCTTCTATCCTTTGGATAATTTCTTCTATTCTTGTAGAAAGTTTCTTTGAACTCTCTCTTTGCTCTTTTCTTAGCTTTTCTTCTTTTGACCAAAGGATCATCTGTTGTAAGTCCATACTTGTTGTAGATGGACTTCTTGTCTGGCAATCTGGAAAGTTTTTCCAGATATTTATTTACCTTTGAGCTAGTACAAAGACTTACCAGTGTCTTTGTAATGTGAGCATATATCTCACCCCGTGTGTATGACTCAAAAGGTAACTGGAAGACTTCTTGCATTCTGATGTAATCAACAAATCTGGATGGCAGAGCTGCAAGATATACCTGTTTCCATAACAGGTTCTTAGAATCTTTAACTTCATAGATTCTCTGCATCCAGTCTCTATGGAAGTCTTCATATTGGGACATTTTGTGGCACTTTAAATTCATGAGGATGACCTCATTTTTATCGGAAATCTCAGTCTCACTTCCACACCAATGTTCTAGAATCATTGATGTTAGTGCACCGATCATGTTGCTGGTGACAGTGCCATCAAAGTCGTGTATAACATCTCCTTTCTCATCTTTGAGAACTTCTACTTCCATTGTTTCAATGAGCTTAGGAGAAGATTCTGTTTCCCACCACCTGATGGGTGTCCCTGTAAAACACTGAATAATGGTCCTGCAAGCATCAATTTCACTTTTTCCCCTAAGACACATGAGTTTATATTCTGTATACATCATATCAATCATCTGCCTAATTTGGCCGACACTCATGTTACCTATGTTCCATTCTCTGTGATAATCTGGGAAAAAGGTGTGTGCTTCAGGAAGTTTTCCTTTTCCTTCAATGTCAAGTGCTGGATATTTGGTGAACCTATGTTCAAGAGGTTCATATATGGGAAATATTTGTGTATCCTAACCTTTTCGTTCTTTCCCTTTTTCTTCTTCTTCATCCTTAAACAAGGATGCAATAGTTATCTTTGGTGTAGCCTCAGATTCTGAGGAGGAGGCTATTTCTTTAGGAAATAAGGCTGGAAACCTGTTAATATTTTTGACAGGATCCTGAATCTTTATACTTCTTTTAACAAGAAAGGAGTTTGGTACTGGTTTTTCAACTTTGAACATATTCATCTTTTCAACTTTATCTGTTAAACCAGCGATGAGATGTTTAGTTGTATCTAAATGATCAACTAACTTTTCTTCTAATCCTTCCATCTTAGATAAAGATTCTCTTGCATAAGAACGAATCAAACTGGAATCAAACTGTACATTGTTCAAACATTTATTTACATAATTAATTGATACTTGTACAATATCAATTCGTTCCTTGACTTCTACTAATTTTGAAACATTCATTTCTAAGCCTTTTACTGCAGTATTTGTCCAATTAAGTTGTTCACTAGCTTTCTGAATTCTTCCATCAATGCCGAGAGCATTGTCATTTTTCTGGACAAGGGGAATGGATTTGGCTGCATTTTGATTTTCTCCTATGACAATCCCTTTGTAAGGAGGAAAAGTTGTAGGAGTTTCAACTTTGGATCCATCTAGTGCAGTCCAAGCATGCCTATTTGTTGAGGTAATGGTTGAACTAGTGAAGAAATTCAATGGGGCAATATTATCTTTCCATGAATAGAAAGATATCCAAGTGTTATTTATCTCCATATAGTGTTTCCAACCTTCAGCAAATTTTTTCTTCTCTGCAGGAGTATAATTCTGATCAAACTCTGCCTGGGGATTAGTGTATAAATCCCAATTTAACATTGCTTTCATCCATTGTGCACTAATATCTTATTTCAGGCATCCATCCATGAGAGAGAAGAATTTATGCATCTCCATTACTGTAGGCTTTTTGCAGTCAGCAGGAACTGGGCGGAATATGTAGTTTGGTATCAGGCAATTTGCCTGCTCAAGGTAACCTAGGCCATATCTGGGTTTTGCTGGTCTCATTAGACACATCATCTCAGTAAGCCTTGGGTCTTCTCCTTCTAATGTTACAATTTCATGCATCATGACTACATGGTCTGAATCCTACTCATGTGGAAAAGGTATATCTGAGCACTTGGGATTTGGACATGGACTAACAGAGGTTGAAGGAGGAGCAATACCAAATCTAGGATTATGATTGGCATGTAGTGCATATTTGGCAAGAGTAAGAAAATTGACATTCTCCTCACATTCATGACATTTGACTTCTAGTGAATGATAATTTACAAGTTGTGCTAACTCATACAAAGAATTGTATTTAGAAAAGGATGAACTGGAAGAAGTTGTATCTACAGTGGAGGGGTCTCTGTAATATTTGGATGATCTACAGGTAGCTTCAATTCTTTGGTGGTCAATAGTGGATCTTCTGGTGAAGGTTATGACAACAGAAGACAGATTTTCTGTAATATCAGCAGAGGTGATATTTTTCGGCAAAAGAGGCTTAGGACTATTCACCACCCAATGTTCTGGAAATGTCAAGTCTTCCCACCGGATTGTCTGATGCTCAATCTTTTGATTTTTCGCATCAGTCATGACAACTACATTTGACTTGGAATCTCTACTTGGTGTATGGCGGATGGCTGGCCATAAAGTGTTGGTGTGGCGAAAACAACCTTTGACTTGTATGGCTATGTTATTTCTCTTTTTATGCATGTCGAAACCAGTTGTTTGGATTTGGAGCTGTAAGATCTAGTCAATGGTTTCGTCAAATGTATAGATAGAGAAACTGGGATAACAGTCAAAGTAGACTGGGCCATTGGATAGAGGAGCAAGAATCTCGCCTATTAAGGAATCAATGTACTTATTGTGTGTCAGATCCTGGACAGTAGCTAGCACAAAAGTATGTAATCCTTTATGTGTTAAAGGATTGATTCCTACACGTATACATCCTAAATGCAGATAATTTGTTTTTAGTCTTTTAGCCTTGGCCTGTAATTCTTTTGGATTTAACAGAGATATAGTCTGGATATTATCTGAGTTTTCTTGTATCTGGCTCACAGACTCTTTGATACTAATTCTAGTGGCAACAATTAAATGGAAAACAGACAAATCACTATACACTTCTGAGGGAGTTATAGCAGGTAATTCCCAATGGCCAGAAGGCTGGGGTTCTTCATACTCAAGTTCTGCAGAGTTTATGACATGACTGGAGCTTGAAGCAAGCATATCCATTAAAGGGTTTTCTTCAACCTTAGAATCTCTCTCTTCTAATTCTTGGAAAGAAACTGATTTCCAGAAAGAATCCATTCTTAATGAGTAAAAGATATTAGAGTACCGACCTTTGAACTAAACGTTATTGGCTCTGATACCAATTTTAAGAAGGGGCTCCTGTCACGAGCTTGCTACTTGTTTCCTCTCTTCGTTCTCCTCTGATAGCCAACTCTTGGTGAACCAGTGGTGAACCTACTCAGAACTTTCACACTCTCACGGCCTTAACAACGGCTTCCTCACCTAACAAAGGCCTTGGTGTCCCTTTTTTGGAAGCAAGTACCTAGTCAATATGGAGCTTGATTAAGCCCCTGATTAAGAGGGAGCTTAGAGACATTCCTTCATTGGAATAGGTATGTCCTCCCTAAGTTGATAGGGAGTGATAAACACATCATTCTTGTCTTCACTTAGGAAGATAAAATGGAGGATTGGGTAAGCATCTAACATCTGATGCTCTTTAAGGATTTGATAGGGAATCCAACATAAGAGTAGCCATAGAGGAACAATATTCTTTGAGGCCCAGGAATCCAAGATAAGAATAGCCTTGATGGAACATACTATGAGAGAACTTGGGCGGGGTATCTTTTGAGAGAGTCAATAATTAGGGTTTCTATAAATCATTGATCTCACTAGTATTGTGCTCTAATCTCATGGAGAGATAGAGTTTTTATTCAAGGAATTTCTATGTGAAAATGTTGGTTGATATGATGCTATACAAACGGGTTACCAATATGACTCTTATTGTGATAATTATTCAAATTGAGAATGTCCAAGTACTTTGTGTAGATTATGAATACCTCCCTAATTAAGAGGGAGTGTTGAAAAGTGTAACTAGGTTTGGTCTTCATAATGACATGTGTAATTGTGATTTTATGTAATTGTTGTAAAGAATAAAAATAAAAATTATTTTGTAATACTTGAGTCATGGGTTTCATGCTCAAGGAATTTTATTTTTAGTTGAAGTTCCCATTGTGAGCTATTAGGTTGGTCATCATGTCATAAAGTCTAATGAGTCAATGTCAAAGATTGAAGACCCATTTGGGCATATTAGTGAAGTAAATTGTGTTACAAGCCCTCCAAGACCTTGTCACAAGTCCTACCTCATGTCGGCCTTCAAAGAGATGAAGATCATTATTGTCAAGCATGTCGGCCTATTCACGAAGGGCAAGTCAACCTACTATTCATGGACAAAATACTGCAAATAGAAGACTTGGTCTCACTTGTATGACATCAATCAAGGATCTGAAATACATCAAGAAGTGCAAAGAACTAGCCTATAATCCAGTGAAGAAAGGAGAAATAGTAGCCAAAATATCTTGGGTCTGTTTTGGTGAATTCCTCCTACAAGTTGATGAGCCTCATCATTATGTAACTATATGGACCTTAATGCACCTCCTAGATTATTTAAATCAACTCTTCTCATAATTTATTACATATTTTGATTGTATTTTGCTTAATGAAATGAGTCAAAGTGAGATATTATGCCTAGTGGACTAATGTGCATTGATTGCATGTTTTTGAGAGAAAATCATGGAAATTTTGGCTAATTAAGAGCTGAAACTCAAATGAGACAAAGAGGAGAGATTGTAGGAGGTAGACCCTCCTCATTTTCTCCTCACTCATTTGAATATTCCTCCATCAATCACACTAGCTCAGAGTACAAGCAACCAAGTCATGGAGATCAAAAGGTAGCCGAGCAAGTGACAGTTAAAGAGCTAGTTTATCTCGAGTTTGGGAGTCAAGCCTCCATAGATTTAAGGAAGTCATTGGGGACTTCAATTGTCTAAATAAGGAGGCCTAGAGCCTCATTAGGATTCGAATTTTTGTTGTAAAAACACTAGTGATTTTCGAGTTCAAGACTTGTGGAAAACATTGTTATGTAATTTTCTGTTTTGGTAATGAGAGTGAGCATTTCCTTGATCCAGCACTGAGTTGGATTAGAGGGCTGAAGCTCTTGGGTTAGGGACCAACCCTAGAAAAAAAGTCTCCTCTTCTTGTATTTGTATGCTTAGTCAATTTCATAGATTAATGGTTGAATTGTCTTTAGAATTATTTCATTGCAAGTAGTTGTAGATTTGATTAGTTTGCTTCCATTTGTGCTTTACTTCAGTGATAGCTTAGAAGAGATAAAGGGACATCAAAAAGCTTTCAGTAGGTGTATTTTGCCTCACTCCTTCCCTCAGGGATCATGGTTTGAGGAAATAACCCCTATGCGCCCCAAAAATGCAGAATTATAGTTTCTCTTGGAATCTAGGGTTTTATGTACTTAGGCCAACACTTGATCAGTTTGCAAGAATAGGATTTAGTTATTAGTTCTTATATTCAGTTTTACTTCATATCTCATCAAGGTTTCATCTTATTCTGCGAGTTTTCCCTCATGCATGAAGTAGGTAGTAGCTTATGAAATTTTGTCTTCCTTAGTTATTCGAAATCCTTCTTGTTTGCATGATTTATGGATAAATGTCAATGTTTGATGTAGTGCAAGAGTTTCAGTAGTACATAGAGATTTCATGGTCAGCAACCTCATCCCAACTTCCTCCATCCATGATCATTCCCTCCTTTCACCAAAACCCTCACCAATTTCATCATTTCACAAGAGTACTTCTCCAAGCTTGTTGAGCAAATCCAACCATCTCCCAACTTTGGTTTTGAGTTCTGAAGTAGTCCTAGGCACTCCCTTACCTCATTCCATCCACCAACCACCTTCCCTAAGCCTTCCATCACCTTCAACATGCCAACTTTTTCTCTCTGATATATCCTGTAGGAATTTAGGACATCTTGTAGAACGCATTAGGACATCCTATAGGTTGACCTGTAGTGGCATGTTTTGAGACTGAATTGTGGAAAAGCCCCTAGGAAGCTAGAAAAGGACCCTTGCTTGTCTCTGAACCCTTCTGACCATTCACCATCATCCTTAAGCCCCTGCCACATCACCAAAAGAAGTTAGCTTTCACACTTTCACACAAAAAAGGACAAAAAGAAAAACAGAGTAATTTTTCTCATTACATGACTAGCAGTAGAATGTTTGATGTTTCAATTTGCATGCTTAGGGCAATAGGATTTCATACATGTTAACTTAGAATTCTTTTGAAGCAAAGCCTCTTAGAAGTTATTTAGAAAAATGGTGTGTTTTAGGATTTAATCTCAATCCTTTTCTTTACTGCAGTAGATAAGATTTCTCTTAGTGTAGATTTCTCCCTTCCTCATTGGTAATCAAATTTCTTATGAACCCATAGAAGTATGGCTTGAAAAACCTTAGTGCTCTATCACTAGCTTAGAAGTGACAAAGAGAAGACTCATCACATTTACTTGTGTATACAACATTGTCACCTCCAAATTTGTACGAACTCCGGGTTGATAAAGTAAAGTTGGTAGCCCCAGGAGTTATAAAATTCTTGCTACAACCCTGGTGCTCATCACTTTTTGGTGCCATTGCCTGGGAGGTGTCTGAGTAATATGATATTTATTCTTTCTTTCTTCCATTTCCTATCTTTGACATTCTGCTATTAGTTTCATTTCTGCAAAAGTAATTTAGTTTGCTTTCTTTTCTATTCTACAAGTGAGATTTCATTCAAGCAGTTAGTTTTCATTCAGTCAATTAGTTTCCATTCAGTTTGCAATTTCAATTTTGCAATTATTCTCAAAGCTAAAAAAAAACAAAACAAAAACACTTTTTTCATGCCTCATAGGAATAAGGATAACTTAGGGAAATTTCTGCCAAATACCCCCACCACTTCAAATAGCCAACCTTCCCTCTTCTTCGGTGGTTGTGAATTAGAGGAACCCTTAGGTGAACAACCAAAGCTATTTGAAGAGCCTATAGGGGGCGAAGAAGAAGAAGAACCCATTCCAACTGACCCAATGGCTGAAAATAGAAATGACAGAGGAAATAGAGAAATAGTTGAGGGTACCTTTCCCATGAGAGAAACTAATGGCGATACCGAGATGAAGAATAGAAGCCCCTCTGCTCTTCCACATTTCCATGGCCTGACCTCAAAAGATCCAGACACTTTCTTGTTTGAGTTTGTTGTCATATGCAAAACCTATGATTACACTAATGATGAGCAGAAGTTGAAACTATTCCCGTCCACTCTCAAGTATGCAGCTTTGTGCTAGTTCATGGGTTTACATGGGGATAGCATCACAACTTGGGCTCAGATGCAGCAAGACTTCAACAACAAGTATCAAGACTAATGCAGGTCCAAAGACACTAAAGAAGAAATTTTTAGGATGATCTTAGGGCATGATGAATCCCTAGAGGATTATGAAGAAAGATTCCAGCGTAGCTACAAAAGGGCCAGGTGCACACTTAATCCTGAATCATTCAAGCTAGTCCTACATAGAGGGGTAACGGAAGACCTTTTGGATACTCTAAACCTGATAGAAGGAGGGGACATCTACCAACTACCCTATGAAGATATCAAGATTGTCTTTAGGAACCATTCTAGGGAAGCTAGGAAAAAGGGTAGGGGTACCCAAGCTATGGTAAGTCCATCCTCTTCCAATACATCCATCAAAGGTGAAATTGGAAATATGCTAAAAGATTTCAAGAGTGAGATGCTGCAAACCCTTGTTGTACATATGGACACTATGCACATCAAGAGGAAGCAGGAGGAGGTAGAGAGATCCTTAGCCATTTTCTTCCCTAGATGCACAAGGAGGAACCCTAGGAATGAATTTCCATTGAATCAGATTGAAGTCTACTCAGTCTGTGAAGAAAGCCACTCCAAATACAAGTGCCCTTCTCTACCTGGACTAAAATTTGTCTATCATGGGACTGAAGGGGTGACTGAACAACTCTGCTACATAAATCAAAGGATACCTCATGGGCCTCGGCCATACCAGTAGGGCATGCAAGGGTCGCCCCATGCCTATTACAACCCTAACCAGACCACATCCATTCCCTCTTGGTCCCCCCCCCACTCATCTTTCCTAGCCTACACCTCCTACTTGGTCCTTTGCAACACAGTACCATTCCTAGCCTACCAATCAGTCATTTCAGCCATATGCTCCACCTCAGCCTCATTGGAATGCACCGCCCCGAGGGTGGAGGCCCCCATACAAAAATTCTCTAGCTTTATTGCCTTCACCACCTACTCAACCATAACATTTACACCCTGCTCCACCTAAACAACCCCAGATGCCTGCCTAGCCAAATCTGAACCCGAACAATAGACAGGCACAACAAGTATATAGTGGAGAGACATCTTATCCTACATATGCTGTGGAGATTTAGGAAATCAACCTGAGATCTAGGAGAGTAATCCTAGACAACCAACCTCTACCTCCACCTAGGGAGAGTGAGGAAGAAAGAGAAGAAAGCATGCCTAGGGTAAATCCTCTACCCTTTCCTAAGAGATTAACTCATCCAATCCAACCTACACCAGAAGAGAATGAACTTCTCGGTGAATTGAAAAATCTGTGTCAAAATTTCACTTCTCCAAGCCATAAAGGATGTACCTATTTACAATAAGTTGATTAAGGAGAAGTGCTTCAATCATCCAAGGAGGCGAAAAAGAGACACCCCTACCATTAATGTCATTGGACAATTTTCTGACTTAATGCTGGGGTAGGTAATTTGTCTGAAGTATTTGGATCCTGGAAGCCCTATAGTAGATGTGCACATCAATGGCACCATTGTCCCACACACTTTGATTGATCTTAGGGCTGCCATTAATGTGATAACTAAGGACACCATGCTCAAGCTCAACATCCAGGGTTCATTGAGAAAGACCACAATGGTCTTGCAACTTGCAGACCGTTCCACAGTTACCCTTGAGGGGATTGTGGAGGATGTGATGGTCTCCATTGACTCTTGGGAGTATAATGAAGACTTCCTAGTTCTCCAGCCTAAGGCCAAGCTTACTGGTTATCCTCTCATCCTTGGGAGGCCCTGGTTAGCCATTGTCGATGCCTACATCAATTGCAGGGTTGGAAATATGACTATAAAAAAAGGGCATATGTCCAAGCAGTTAGTCTTGTAATGATCTAGGTGGCTTTAGGGACACACACACGACAAAGAGGGCTTATGGAAGCTCAAAAATAAAAGTGATCAGAATGCTTTCGAAATAGGACCAGAGCATAGATCTCGTCGTCCTGATCACAGTGGTGTGAACGGTTCATCAATCCGAGCCCGTATGAGGGAGAACGCGCCAGTCAAAGTTCTAGTCAAAGTTAGGCTGTGGGCCAGGTTTAAGTGTCCTACAATTTGACTGACCTCGGGGTGTGAAACCTAGCTCCCAAAAGCGGTCAAAATTGCGTCCTCGTTAATTTGCCTAATATCCCTTATTTTCTAAAGATTTTAAAATCACCACTATTTTATAAAAAATAAAAATAAAATATATATACAATATATATATATATATATTATATATATATATAATATATATATATTATATATATATTTATATATATATATATATATATATATTATTTATATATATATATATATATATATATATATTGGGGTGGTAGGGGACCAACCCCACCACCCCCAAACCAACATAATAAATCCTTTTTAAAATTGGCTGACGGGCCATGACCCCCATCAGCCCCCAATCCAAACCCCAACCTCATTTATTTAAAACAATATTAGGGTGGTGGGTGGGCCA
>APFE030526915.1:0-14268 GCA_000404065.3 Pinus taeda
TGGAGGAATGGACTCAAAGAAACTGGAAACCACTGATAAAAGAGGGAGTCAAGAGCTATTTTGTGGGCAAAGGATTCTTCGTCTTTGTTTTTGAGAACACGGAAGACAGAAGTCTGATTTTCAGAAATGGCCCCTACTTCATGGGGCCGCAGGGCCTGTATTTAAATAAATGGACTCCAGATTTTGATCCCTCCCAAGACGTCCCATCTGCTCTGCCGATGTGGGTGAGGCTCCCTCATCTGCCTCTTCATTGCTGGAATCAAAAATCGTTCCAGACCATAGGGAACGCGCTAGGCAAATACATAGATCAGGCTACAAGAAGAGACCAGTACTCTTGCGCCCGTATCTGTGTCGAAGTGGACCTCGAGGAAGGTTTGCCTGAAGCGATCAAGCTCACGGTGGCAGGTTGGACGCACATCCAAGAGCTCGACTATGAACAGCTGCCCTTTAAATGTAGACATTGTCACGGTCACGGCCACTTTGCAAAGCACTGCAAGAAGAAAATAGAGGAGCAATCTGAAAAACATTCCGAAGAACAATGGACCCTTGTCCAGAGAAATGCCCATGCAAAGAAAGATGCAGGAAAAAGCGCAACAACAGGAGAAAGAAACATCACCATCCCTCCTCAGGAAACGGAAGAGACTGCAAAAGAAACGGAGGAGGCGCAGATCGGCCCATCAAACCAAGGCCCGGGAAGAGAAGATCATGAGGAAGCCCCCCTCACAGGCAAAGAGGGAGGGGATGATGTTCAAATTGAAGCTACCCAAGGCAGCCCCTCTAATCCCACCTACGCAGAAGTCACAAAGAAAAAGGCAGTTGAAAGCTCAGAGTCCTCAGAGGAAGAATTCTTTGAGCATCCAACAAAAAGAGCCGGAAGAAAATCCCGCAAGGAAAAAAGAGAAGAGGAAGCAGAAAGGCTCAAAACACAAGGGAGCCAGTCCATAATAGAAATGACAATTGGAAGAAACAACAGGCCCAGGGCTTCCAAGGGCGGTTCCACCCCTCTCACAGGTAAATAATGAAGCTAGTCTCTTGGAATCGCAGAGGACTGGGGAACCCCGCAAAAATAGAATCTGTAAAGGACCTATTAAAATCGGAACCTGCAGACATCCTCTTACTCCAAGAGACAAAGATAGCAGGGCCAGCCCTGCTAGAAATCAGCAAGTCAAGTTGGAAGAAAAGCTCAGGCACAGCTGTCGGCGCACGGGGCTCTTCGAGAGGCTTGGAAACTCTCTGGAACGAAGATAAATTCCAGCTGATCAACACTCACGAGACCCTGCACTGGATATTCTCAGAATTAATTCACCTTGCAAGTAAGTTGTCCATCTCGCTTGTCAATCTTTATGTCCCTGTCAATTACTCTGAAAAAAGAGACTACTGGAATTCTCTAGCAGCGTTTTTAGAGCAGGAATCTCCCAATAATATCATTCTTGCTGGAGATCTCAACATTGTTTTGAATGCCAAAGAAAAAAAAGGTGGTATCAACTCCAAAGACCCCATGGTGGGTGTAGTGGAAGAACTTGCGCAACAATGGGATCTGCAATATTTTAACCCAATACAAGGTCGTTTCACCTGGTCAAACAACCAAACTGGAATGGACCACATCTCAGCCCGTTTGGACTGTTTTCTTGTGCAAACTTCTCTCTTTATGAATAAGAAAATCATAACAACAAAAATTTTGCCCAAGCTAGCCTCTGACCACAAGCCAATCCAGCTTTGCTTGGAAGATGAAGAGGATTTGGGGCCCATTCCTTTTCGCTTTTCTCCTCAATGGATCGAAAGGGAGGGCTTCTTTGACACGGTGAAAACAGCTTGGGCCTCCTCCATTACAGGTTCTCCAAGCTTCGTTTGGGAGCAAAAGCTGAAACTCACCAAAAAAGAATTGAAGGAATGGATCAAAAAACCAGTCCACAATCCCGCCTCCCAAAGAGTCGCAGCAGTCCATGCTTTGCACACCCTTCAAAACGACATGGAAAGCAAAAATATCAATGAAGAACTACTGGACTTGGAAACAAAAGCACAGAGAGCAGCCTATCAAGCCTTCAGAAAAGAGGAGGAATACTGGAGACTTAAGTCCAGAAGCCTGTGGTTAAAAGCTGGGGACCGCAATACCTCTTTCTTCCATCGGCAGTACCGAGCCAGATTGTCAAGGAACTTCATCGCAGAAATCAAGACTTCGACGGGCCAAATTTGCAAAGGCTTCCAACAAGTCAAGGAAGCAGCTGAATTACACTTCCAAAATCTCTACAATCCGGATGCGCAAGGGGAAGAAGCGGACGACGCTGAATTCCTCACCCTCATCCCTTCCTAATCTCTTCGGAAGACAACTCTGATCTTTGCAAACCTGTCTCAGAGGAGGAAATAATTAAGATCATATGGTCAATGGATTCCGACAAGGCCCCCGGACCGGACGGATTCACCATTCATTTCTACAAAGTTTGCTGGGACATCATAAAATATGACCTCCAAAAGATGGTAAGGGGATTCATGAACAAAGCTAAAGTAGGTGGCAGCACCAACTCAACCTATTTAGCTCTGATACCCAAAGACTCTAATCCGGAAACTTTTGCCAGATTCAGGCCAATTTCCTTATGTAACGCCTCCTACAAGATCTTGGCAAAGCTGCTGGCCAACAGAATAAAACCCTTGCTCCCTCGTATCATCTCAAGTGCCCAAGGAGGTTTTGTGGAAGGCAGACACATCCTTGACAACGTCATTCAAGTGCAGGAGACTATTCACTCAAGCAAACAAAGAAAAGAGAAAGGGATGCTCATAAAGTTAGACATGGCGAATGCGTTTGACAGAGTCAACAGATCATTCCTCAGCAAAGTTTTGCTCTCCTTTGGCTTTTCTCCTTAGTTTGTCAACCTCATAAAGGCTTGCATGAGTAACCCATGGATAGCCCCACTCATAAATGGCAGGCCTGCCAACTTCTTCAAAGCCAAGAGAGGCATCAGGCAGGGATGCCCACTCTCCCCCTTTCTATATATCTTAATGGCTGAAGCGTTAAGCCGAAAACTCGAAGCTGAAAGACTGTCAGGTTCCCTTTCGGGCCTCAAACCCACCAGCAATATAAACCCTCTGAATCATGCCCTCTTTGCAGATGACTCGATTCTCTTAGGGGGTGCCTCTCCCAGAATAGCAAAGGTTTTTGACACAGTCATCAAGAACTACTGCAAAGTCTCACGAGCTTTGGTAAATGAAAGAAAAAGCGAAGTCTCCAACTGGAACATTAATCAACAGGAGCTCAACATCATAGCTAATATTCTTGGCTTCAAAGGGCACTCCCAATGGGACAGAATAAGATATCTTGGGCTGCCCATCATCTTAGGAGTGAACAAGAGGTCGCTCTGGAGCGACATAATAGGCAAAATCAAAGACAAGATCACGAAATGGGGAGGATACTGGTTAACAAAAGGAGGCAAGGTTATATTAATAAAATCCCAGCTGTCTTCCTTAACAATATACCAAGCAACATTCCTGTTCGCTCCTAGAAATGTCATGGACCAAATCTCTTCTCTCCTCAGAAACTTCCTCTGGCAAGGAGGCAGGGGCAATGACAAGAAACTTCACCTGGTAAATTGGGACACAGTCAAAAAGCCTATAGACGAAGGAGGACTGCAAATTCGTGACCCCTCCCTAGTCAATCTCGCCCTTGGCAGTAAAATCTTGTGGAAGATGATCTAGGAACCTCTCCACCCTGTGAGCGCCATTCTGAGGTCAAAATACACCAACAAAGCCGAATTCATAACCCTTCAGCTAGTATACACAACCAACAGTACGCTGCTATGGAAACTCTGCTTCAAGAGCAGCAAACTATTCAATCGATACGCCTTTAAAATCCCGGGGAACGACAAGCGCACTAGCCTCTGGCAGGATCGTATTATGGGGTGCAATTCCCTTGTGAACAATGAGGAGATCGCTGAGTTAAGGGACTGGTTAAGATCAAAAGGCAAGCACACCATTTACGATATTTCCAATTGGGATTAGCGAAATGAATGGTCCGGCTGGGCGATCCCCGATTCCCCTGCCCACCTGCAAACTCAAATAAACACATTCCTCGACCTGTTGGAAGCCGCAGCCCCGATTCACCGCTCAATGAAAGACCGATGGGGCTGGGGTCATACTGGAGAATACACAACTGCAGAAGGCTATAAAGCGTACGAGACCACAGAAAATAATAAGCACAGTGCCGCATTCTGGAAAAACGTATGGGAACCCTTAGCGCCCCCTAAAGTTAACTTTTTCTTCTGGACGCTCATGCATAACAAGATCCTAACAGGTGATAATATGGCTAAAAGAAAGTTTGCAGGTCCACACTGGTGCGCTCTTTGTAGAAGTAATTCCGAGACTGCCCAACATCTATTCATCGATTGCCTGTTCGCGAAGGACGTTTGGGATCTCATGCTCTAGGATTTCCGCATCAGCTCTCCCTCACAAATCACAGTCTTGGATCTTTTCGCAGAATGGAAGCAGTTATACCCTCAACGCATTCCTCACAAATCGTTCTGGCGCAAAGTCTGGAATGCCCTGCCCAAGTTTGTCTGTTGGAAAATATGGCTGGCCCGTAATCAGAAGATTTTCAACAACCTAAACCACACTCCCTTGCAAGTAGCAGCAAAAGCAAGAACTCTCCTTCTTGAAGCGGCTCAACAGCAATATTATAAAGAGGATACACTTCTCCAGCCGGTTGAGAAGAGGTGGCTTGGACCACTTGAACTCCAAAGAAGAAAGACCCTTCTCCCCCCACAAACAGAGCATCCAATCTGGAAAAAGAGAGATCCTGATGAAGCGTTCCAGCACTGGTGGAGAGCTAAAAAATCCCATACCATCTTCTTTGACGGGGCCTCCAAAGGAAACCCCGGCCCCTCGGGTGCCGGTGGGCTTATCTACTCCCCATATGGGATTTCCCGTGATACTTTTTACTGGGGTCAAGGCCTGAAGACCAACAACCAAGCAGAGCTGCTCAGCCTCCTCAAAGCATGTCAAATTGCTAGAGAGAAAGGGATCAAAGATATACAGGTATTTGGAGATTCAGAGATTCTCATAAAGAAGGTGAACACTGCAGAGCAATTCAGGAATGCAGGGCTCAACAGAACGTTGGAAAGACTGAAAAGAGTCCTTGCTGCCTTTGCTTCCTTCAAAATCTATCATATTCTCAGAAGCTCAAATAGTGATGCAGATTTGCTGGCCAACAAAGGGAGCGCACTAGATAAAGGGTTGCTGTTTATAAATGAGGACAGATTTGTAGAAATCCCTTGCTAAAACCCAGTTAGATCAGCATCTTCAGCTGTATAAGTATGTTGTAATCAGGGCTGCTTCGGCAAAGCCCCACTCTCCTTATTCCTCTTAAATAAAAACATACCCATTAAAGTTAAAAAAAAAATTAGTATAATTTATATTAAAAGAAAATTTGGGTTTTGAGTCATAATTTTTATATATTTTTTATGATCCAAAATAGTATTACATTCTGAGTTCCAAAATATAGAGAGTTTGTTTTTGTGACAAATTTTACTAACTATTCTAAATAAATGTCTATTATATATTTGGCAATTTTTTTAAATATAAATATATATCTACATAACATCAAAGGTTCATAAACTATTAGATTATTTGTCAGGAAAGTCTTGATTTATCAACTTCTTCATTCGACTTGAGTTCCCATCCTTACCCTGTTGTTCCTACTTCTCGAGTGCTTCTAGCTTCCTTCTTCATAGATTCGTTGTTGGTCTCTTATGCTTCCATAGTGAATTTGATGCCATTGCTAGAGTTTCCCTTAAGCTCAACCACCTTGATATCCAAGGCTGTTAATTCATACTTGATTTCAACTTGAAATTGATCCATTTTACTTTGCAGTAATTCATGTTTTGTATTTAGGAGCAATTGATATGCCTTTTTCTCCTTCTCGTTCACAAATTTCCTCTGATTGAAGGTATTTAACAACCCTTTAATAGGTTCGAGCAAACACGCCAACGACTTTTTTTTTTTTTAATCTTCTCGCCCTCTTGAAATTGATCCCCCAATTCTGCTAGAGTGGGACTATGGTGCTCCATGCTTCATGTGTCAAAATTAATAGCCACCTATGTACATAATTTTGAACACTTAGAAGCAACACAAAGTGGGATTGAAGAGCAACATAGAGCCATATATAATCTTGACCACCTCTGAACTACCATCGTGGATCATTGAATTACGGAGCTTCCAAATCTATGCTTTTATCATGATGATTTCCTTGGAAAGCCAATATAATGATATGGAGAAGGAGAAGTATTAATGTCATTCTAATATGAATTGAATGTGTTCGCAAGGTAGAGGCTCCCCTTGCTTGAGTTAACTCCTTCCAATCTTGAAATATTAAATCCATATGCCACTTTTGCACACAATTAACATCCTCTAGTCACCAGATGTTAAAATGATTATAATAGAGGTTCATTGCCTTTGATCTATGTGGCTAAAAAATTAATATGTTCCACCATTCCTTTCGTGCTAGCACTGAGTTACAAGCCTGGATCCATTTGCGTGGTGGGAGGAATGTTAGGGTGAGATCTTCCATGAGAGCTCGATTTTTTTGTTTTTTAGCTGAGGAAGCTGTTATAATAATAATTAAGGTCATAATCTTCATTTTCAAAGTTCATGGTATGGGTGAGTCAAGAATCAACCTTTGATCGAATTCTAAATTCCCCTGCTCTAATATTGTTCCTCTATTGGGCATTGCATCTGCGTTTGCATTCCACTATCTATACATGTGAAAAATTCAATTTGTTCAAATTTCCGTAATTACAAAACGAACCTTTAGAGGACAAGAGGAAGTTCTAAGCTTTGTGATCTTTTAGCTTTCCACACGTGATGAATTATAATCATTGAATCTCCAGATACTGAGATTTTGGTGATTTTCTTTACTATTGCTACTTCAAGTCCTTGCCAAAGCGCTAGGTATTCAACTTGATTATTGGATATGACACCCAATCCCTAGGCATACTGAGTCTCTATTTGTTCATCGAGGTGAAAGATAACCTCTATTAAAAAATTAAAGAATATTGATAACAAAAAAAAATTTCAATATCTAACATAAATATCAATAATATTTTGTTTTTGTTTTTGTTTTTTTTCAGTGTCAACCATAAATAAAATACTTCAATGCCTATTGTAAATAACATAATTTTACATGAAACTTTATATATAGAGAGATAATGTAATTGACAATGAAAATGTTCTAATTCTGTAAGTGCTTTCTAACCTTTAATATAAGGGAGATGTGTAATTATTCACTAATTAGTATGGATTTCACAAGTGACATCTAAAATAATATTGATATTGCAACCCACTATGGAAGAGTTGTAAAATTCTTTCCTTATTGAACATAGAGAAAAAGAAATATTAATAGCAAAAAAATATTTAATTGTCAACCATAACTAAAATATTTAAATTTCTCTATTAAGTACTATAATTGTATATCAACTTTATATATAGAAATATAAATAAATTGAAAGTCAAAAACTTTTTAAATTTTTACTTTCATATTTCAATGTTATACATTGAATAAAATATTTTAAAAGTTCATGTTAACTGATTATTTCAATATTAAAAAAATAATTTAATATTTGAATGTTGAACATAAATAAAATATTGTAATTTCCAACTCCTATAAAATAATTTTTTATCAACTTGACATCAAGAGAGAGGAAATAATTTAAAGTAAACCAACATAAATCCATCTTAACCCTTAAATATAATTAAATTTAATAAAAATAGGTATTATTTTAAAATTTTATGTTCAATAAATTTAAATCAATAATAATGCCTATAACACCTATGGTGTAGTACTAAGGTCTTGAACTCTCTTAAAGTCTCATAGAACCTAGTATGCATTATCAGACAACACAACTACAAACATTTTCCTCAAAATAATTTCATAGGATTATTAAGTGTGATTTGAAATTGCAAAAAAAGAAATACATTTAACAAAATCGAGGAAATGTAATAACATCGAAACTTTGCTTTATTTAATCAAATCAAGACTGATATAAGGTGACTTAAAATTAGATAATTCATGTTTCTTTGTTCATACAACTACAATCTTTTTCTAATTCATTTCTTTTGCGTCGGTTTCTTTATAACAATGTAATTGTCCTCCACTTGGCACACAATTATTCCCTGTCTTTCCTTGACTACCCTTAGAACCTCCTTTTTTATAAAAGTCTCCTCCTTCGACTTTTGGGTCTCCTTTTTAATGATTTTCTTATCCATTCATCTTTTGATGGGGAAAATGAAACGGTTCTGTTCCTATTTGTCTCCTCTTGTCAAGTAACTGAACAGTTGGTATTTTTGATCCAAGTAGATATTGGTGGCTACACACCTATTCCACTCAGTACCCCAACATTGTTTCTTTCAGTTTCTTTAATTGTAGCACAATTTACTATTTTTAGTAGTTTTTTGGGTGCCGAACTTCAGGAGCCATTTTGAGGCCCTAAATGACATTTTTTGGAAAATGAGAAAAAATAAAAATTCTGTTAGGGGGTTGGAGTCGAAAATTGTAGTCCTCAGATAGATATTTCTAACTAGGTATCATACGTGTCAAATGAAGATCGTATGCCAAAGTTATGACCTTGGGAAGTTGGTGTACCAACTAACCCCAACAAAGCCCACAAACTTTTGGAGCTTCATCTTCTAGGGTTAGGTTTTTGGATGTTTGGGGTTTTCCCTTATTTTCTCAATAATAAAAAGGCCTACAAGCCTCATTGTAACACAATTCAGAGGCATGTAGCCACCACATATCTTGTCAGAGATAAACTACCATTGCCCGAGCTAATATATTTCCATTCTGCATGTAAGCAATTTCAATATTTTGTTATCAATGAATTGAAGTTCAGTTTTCGCTGTAACTTTGTGTGTTTTTTTGTTTTGTTTTTTTGTTTTTGTTTTTTTGTTTTTGTTTTTTGTTTTTGTTTTTGTTTTTGTTTTTTGTTTTTTGTTTTTTTGTTTTTTGTTTTTTGTTTTTGTTTTTTTGTTTTTGTTTTTGTTTTTGTTTTTTTTGTTTTGTTTTTGTTTTTGTTTGTTTTGTTTGTTTGTTTGTTTGTTTGTTTGTTTGTTTTTGTTTGTTTGTTTGTTTTTTTGTTTGTTTTGTTTGTTTGTTTTGTTTGTTTGTTTGTTTTGTTTGTTTGTTTGTTTTTTTTTTTTAAATCTGTATTTCATTTCGTTCCTGCATAAATCTGGATTAGTGGTATCAAAGCGATCTTCCCTTTCTCTATTTTTCTATGCATGTCCCCAACGAGGTCGGGGTATAAGGAGTTAGGGCTCGAACTGATTGAACCTTTGCAATACTAGCCTCACCGACGCTGATGACCTCTCATGGTAGAAGAAAAGAGAGACAAGGGAGTAGTAGATCCTTTCAAAATATTGCTTGAAGAAGCCCTGGAGCGACAAAAGAATGTAATGATGGACAACTTTGCCATGATCCTTCAGCGGATGCCCACAAATGACGCACCTTTATCCATCACCAACCTTGGAGGCACCATTCCCTTTAAGGTATAAGTCAACTTTGACATTCCCATATTTGAAGGCTAGATAGATGCATATACCATAGATAAATGGTTAAATCTATTGGAAGGATATTTTTCAGTTCATGATTTTCCCAGTAAGGAAAATATTACTTTTGCACTCCTCAAAACCACCCCCCATGTCAAGGATTGATGGGAAGCCTACTGTGAACAAAGGGTCGAGAGAAACCCTCACTATTTTCAGTTACACCCACTTGGAATTCTTTCCTATATGAGATCAAGGAACAATATTACCCTGTTGGAACACACTACGACAGGGATTGGACCAAGACATGCTAGAGTTCACAAATATTTTTCATACCCTTTGCACAAATTTGGGTATCAAGGATTTTGAGTGGAATTTGGTACTCAAGTACCATGACTTTCTACACAAATACATCCATGACGAGATGGAGTTCCTAGACATCTCCTCACTTGGTACCACTTATCGATAAGCTGTCAAGATTGAGTAGAAATTTAAACAGAAGAAGCGAGACTTTGATTATGTGAATCTGAAGTAAGAGAAATGTGCCCCCCAAACTGTAAAACAAAGGAAAAATCCAAGGCGGGGTGACCCAAGACAATCTACTGAATCCACAAGCAAAGAAGAACACCATGAAGACAAATAAGGACAAAAGAAAGTGGTGTGAGTTCCATAAGAGCCCTAGTCACAACACAAGTGAGTGTTAGAACAAGCAGTCACTAGTGGCTGAGATGTAGGCTTAAGAGTCAGATGCATGTTATGACTTTGAGTCCCAACTCGACAAGGGGAATGAAAAAGGGAAACAAATTATTAATGTAGAGCTTAGTGCCACTATTTCCACCGCCATGATCCAAAATATTGAGCTCGAATATCTAGAGGAAGGGGCGTCTCTTCCACTCACATATGTGGGTGAAGGGGTCTCTGTTGCAGTTCATTGTCGACAATGAGAGCCAAGATAACCTCATACTAACAGAGGTTTTTAAGTGGTTCGGAAAACTGATGACACCACACTCACAACCATACACCATCAGGTGGCTCTAGCAAGGACAAGATCTTTGGATCTTCCAGCAGTGCCATCTTCCTTATAGCATTAAATCCTTCACGAATGAGGTACTTTGTGATGTTTCTCCTCTTGAGGTTTGTGATGTGTTATTATGTCAACCATACTTGTGGAAGCATCATGTTGTGTATGAGTCGAGGCCTCACATTATTATTATTACTTTGGGTAGTAATTTATATGGAATACTAGAGGTAACCCACCTACTATCATCTCTTTGATCTCTGCTAGCAATGCAGTAAGACCATCTCCTAGACTAGGAAATTTTGTTTTCTTTTTGATTCATTCTCAAAGTAAGAGGAAGATTGTGGCCACATCCATGGCCCCCATGAAGGGTTTCGCTGTGAAACAGAATTATGTGGATAAGGTCATGGAAGAATACATAGACATCTTCTCCTCGCCCACAGGGGTACCTTCACACTATCAAGTCAAGCATTCGATTGATCTAACTTCTGGAGCACCTCTACCAAATAGGACGATATATTGCCACTCTATTATGGAAAATAAAGAAATCAAGTGACATATCCAGGAATTATTTCAAAAAGGTTACATTTGACCAAGCTCCTCAACTCGTGGGAACTTGGTTGTACTTGTACAGAAGAAGGATGGGACCTGGAGACTCTACATTGATTATCAGACACTAAATAAATTCACTGTTAGGAACATGTATCCAATCCCACGGATCGATAACCTTCTTGACCAACTTAAAGGGGCCAAGTATTTTAGCAAAATCGATTTAAAGTACGATTATCACCAGGTTCTAATAGAATCCACATATGCATGGAAGACCACCTTCAAATCCAAGAAGGGCCTTTTTGAGTGGTTGGTCATGCCTTTAAGGTTGACAAATGCCCCTACAAATTTTATGAGGTTGATGGATGACATCTTACAATCCTTTACCAACTCTTTCATGGTTTTATATCTAGATGTCCTCCTCATCTTCAGCAAGAGTTGGGAAGAGCACTTGCAACACATCCGACATGTCCTTCAAACCTTTTGGAACACAAACTCTATGCCAAATTGGAGGAGTTCACCTTTGGCATGAGACATCTAAAATATATGGGTTACATCATTCATGAACAAGGCGTTCATGTGGATCTAGCTAAGATTCAAGTTATTTGGGATTGGACATCCCTGATCACTCTAACAGAGCTTCGCAAATTTTTGGGCCTTGCCAATTTTTATCGGAGGTTCATGTTGGGATTCTCACATATCACTTAGCCTTTGAGTTAAGTTACCAAGGTTGAGTGAAAGAAAATTCTTTCTAGGCTGAGTCCCAACAGAATGAATCAATTGATCCGAAGAAACATCTCTTCTCTGCACCAATACTCACATTGCCAAACTTGCAACAACCATTTGAAATTGAGACAAATGACTTTGACTATGCTATTGGTGTATTTCTCACCAAAAAAGGGAATCTGATGGCCTATCACAGTGAGACACTTTTTGACACAATTCAAAAATACCCCACCTACAATAAAGAGATGCATTCCATCGTTCAGGGTTTTTGACAATGAAAACATTACATTATGGGGAAAGAGATGATCATCCACATAGACCATCTATTGAGCCTCAACCTTGCACTTTCCTACACACCCTCTTAACCCTCATTCTCCACTCACTTCACTCATCCAGTGGTTAAATCATTGCATTATAGTCTAAAAAGGACTATTTATATGGTTTTATAACTATACTGATGTCTGTTGTTTGGTTTAGTTTTTTGTTCATGCAGCTGCGGAAACTTGTCAGTTTCCGCAGCCAGCACAGGTTTCCGCAGCCATCACAGGATTCCGCAGCTATTTTGTTAAAAGCTGTGCTCCAGGTGTCTTCTGAAGGAACGGGCTACATGGGCAAGCTCCAGATGGCATGTACATGGATCGTGTCCCTTCGAATGGACCAAATCGTCCATTAGAGGCCGCGGTCAACCAAAGTCAAAGACGCGGCCAACCAAAGAGTTCAGCGGTGGCACGTCACTGTTTTGGGCACGTGAATGATACGTGGCCTAGTTCCCAGCTCACGGAAGCTCCAGCGCACCTAGAGATCGTTCTTGAACAGTGAATCTAATAGCCAACCACTCCGAAGATTTAAGAAGCATAACGACAGTTACACTAGATCTCGGCTGAAGAGATCTACGTGTCTATGGCACACAGTTAATAGCATAGTAGTTGATTACTTAACTGTAGTATTTTTACATTATAAATAACGCGTTGTTGAACGCTGTAAAGAGACTTTTGATGCATAGAAATTCCGAACTGTTTATGTAATTTCCGCACGCTGCTGGTTATCTTATCACCCCACTGTTATATATGTTGTTGATTTAAATACATGAGAAGACCTTTCTGAAGATAGCCGTGTGATTATTTGATTAGCTGAAGTGGCAGAGGGCCCCTGCATGCTGAAGCCCTGTAAAGTATTTGTTTAGTTTCATTATTCTTTTGTTTTATCATTAGTTGTACATAATATGTTTTATGTTTCTGCTGTTCATAACTTTACTCTTGTTTTCTTAGAGCTGTAAACTGATTAGTTCTTTTGCAGGTTCTCTTAGGCAGCCCGGGCAATCTTTCATTTTTTTTAAATAACTTTTGGCATATGAGATCATCTTGTCCTTCCTGCTAACCTTTATTTTTCTGCAGTTTACATTCAGCATTGTCTTTTTCAAGTTGTTATTTGTTTATTTCTTTTTTTCTGCTAGTTAGATATCATACTGCTTAACAATTTATGATTTCTTTCTGTGGTCAAATGACTATATCAACAGGAGATTAGAAGATTACTAACTGTAGTGAGATTTAGTTGTCATATTACTTACTCATAGTTACTTTCCATAAAGTAGATTGAGCTGAATGGTAAATAACTAGAAGAGCCTAAGTAGTGTGATTAATTTCTTTTCTGCAATTTACATTTAGTTATCATATTGCTTGTTATGTTCATGATTACTTCCCCAAGGTAGATTGAGCTGAGGGGTAAAGGATTTGAAGAATTCAAGTAGTGTGATTAGCTTCCTTATGCAATTTACTTTCTTGAACAGTTAAATATCATATTGCTTAACTTGTTTATGATAACTTCCCATCAGGTAGATTGAGCCAAAGGGAAAAGGATCTAAAAAGTTAAAGTAGTGTGAATTAGCTGCTTTACTTTAAGTTTGAGTTGTTTTTCAAGTTTTTTCTTTCTTTTCATTTTCAGCAGCAAGGATACTGGTCCATTGCCATTAGTTCACTTTTTGATGCATTTTGTTTTCTCTTAAGAATTGATTTCATTTCAGTTACTGTAAAGATTTCTTTTGAGCATTTTTCAAGTTTAGAAATCATCACCATTCACACTCCACACACTTCACATTTCACTTTCGTCACCACACATTAAGAAAAGAATAAAATCCAAAAACAAACTAAAAATCTTAAAACGACAAAAACCTAAAGAAATGGTTATCTAAGTACATATAGTACACCTCACTTCGTCAGTTTACGAACCTCGGGTTGACAATATAAATAGAAATTTAGATAACACTAAATTGACCAAACATTTTGGCGCCGTTGCCGGGGAAGTGAAATTAGGTAGCCAATTTTGAAAAAAAATATATAAAAACAAGAAAATTTCAAGAAAGGAAAATTGATAACTTCTCAAAGTATGCTCTCCTCTTGCACCTAGTGTGATCTGGAGGATCAGAAAAGAGAAAGTTATTGGTTTAATAGTTTCTT